>JAQFWZ010000028.1:188712-443712 GCA_027789725.1 Dendropsophus ebraccatus
CTCCCCGAGCCTGCCGTCATCTGTCAGGCTATCGTCCTCCCTGAGCCTGCCGTCATCTGTCAGGCTATGGTCCTCCCTGAGCCTGCCGTCATCTGTCAGGCTATCGTCCTCCCTGAGCCCGCCGTCATCTGTCAGGCTATCGTCCTCCCTGAGCCTGCCGTCATCTGTCAGGCTATCGTCCTCCCTGAGCCTGCCGTCATCTGTCAGGCTATCGTCCTCCCTGAGCCTGCCGTCATCTGTCAGGCTATCGTCCTCCCTGAGCCCGCCGTCATCTGTCAGGCTATGGTCCTCCCTGAGCCCGCCGTCATCTGTCAGGCTATCGTCCTCCCTGAGCCAGCCGTCATCTGTCAGGCTATCGTCCTCCCTGAGCCCGCCGTCATCTGTCAGGCTATCGTCCTCCCTGAGCCCGCCGTCATCTGTCAGGCTATCGTCCTCCCTGAGCCTGCCGTCATCTGTCAGGCTATCGTCCTCCCTGAGCCTGCCGTCATCTGTCAGGCTATCGTCCTCCCTGAGCCTGCCGTCATCTGTCAGGCTATGGTCCTCCCTGAGCCTGCCGTCATCTGTCAGGCTATAGTCATCCCTGAGCCTGCCGTCATCTGTCAGGCTATCGTCCTCCCTGAGCCTGCCGTCATCTGTCAGGCTATCGTCCTCCCTGAGCCCGCCGTCATCTGTCAGGCTATCGTCCTCCCTGAGCCTGCCGTCATCTGTCAGGCTATCGTCCTCCCTGAGCCCGCCGTCATCTGTCAGGCTATCGTCCTCCCTGAGCCTGCCGTCATCTGTCAGGCTATCTGTCAGGCTATCGTCCTCCCTGAGCCTGCCGTCATCTGTCAGGCTATAGTAACCCCTGAGCTAATCGTCACCCTTGAGCCTGGGGTCAGGGGGGAGTCCGTGCTGCCCCCACCTTGTCCTGCGTGCCCTTCAGTTCCCTCTCAGCGTGGCTGAGCAATCGGTCAGCCTCTCGCAGCTCAGCCCGTCTCTTCAGGAGGGTCTTCTCCATGCAGGCAATCTCGTCTTCTATGTTATCCTGATGCAGCAGTGAGCGCTCCACTTCCAGCTCCGTCATCAGACTCTCCAGGTGGCCGTCCAGAAGGTTCCTGGAAAAGTAGCAGGTGTGGGGGGTTTATAGCGGGCACCCCTCTCCTTCATGTCTTCGGGGGGCTGGGGTGGCCTCACAATGTAACCTACTTGGGCTTCCTGAGCGAGTCACGTAGCTCCTTGACCTCCCTCCTCAGCGCTGCCCTCTCCTGCTCCAGGGCGCCGATGTCCTCCTCTAGCACCCCTTGACGCCTCTGTTCTTTCTGCCTCCGAGACTTCATGTGATCAATGATGTCACCAAGACGACTGAGCTCATCTTCCTGTAACATAAGGGATACAGGGAAACCATGATGCCAGATATCCCCAGCCAGGACCCCCAGCTGCAGGTCACGGGGTGTGGGGGTCTGGAAACACGTGCATGCAGTAAGATGATGGAGACCACCCAACGTCACCTATGGGGGAACAGAATGATGAAGACCGAACAACATTACCTATGGCGGCCACCTGGGCACAGGAAGATAGATAACGGCCAACGTCACCTATGGGGGAAGCCTGGTGGAGGTCAATGACAGCAGTGGAGGCCACAGGACCTGGTGTTATACGAGCACCGGCCCTATGACAGGACTCCTGTTTGGCCGACACTTACCAGATCGTGGTGTGCAGACACATTGCAGTGGAGCACGCCCGCTGGGATGACAGGAATGGTGAACTGTGGTGGTGGGGGTCCGTGCACAATCTGAACGCCGACAGGCGGGGGTCCATAAATGACAGTCCCAGGGGCCAATGGTCTGCCCTCAGAGGTAGGTGGCGGGCCATAGATGACAGAACCTTGTGGCACCGGCGTACCATCCGGGAATACCGTATAAATAACCGAGCCCGAGGGAGGAACAAAGTGACAGGAGGGCGGAGCCTCAGCTATGCCGTCACCCGCGGCAGCTGCGGAGAAAGCAAAGTGTGAATGAGAATATTTACCACAAAGAAACACTGACTACAGACCCCAGACCTGCAGCAGCGCTCATCCCTATTACCATGACAGTGGGCGCCAAAAGGACGAAATGCAGAGTACACCCAATGGCCACCGGTGGCAGGCGATTCCTTCTTCCTGTGCTGACAGTGACAGCTCGCCCGCTTGGCCGGGGTGGAGGTAATCGGGAAATGGAGACTCACACCAGAGTCTTTAGTGCTCAAAGAATCCCGTCCAGACGTCTGTAAGGAGATTGGGAGATCGTCAATGTCAGTATGTCCTGGGGGAGCTGCCCCTTGCCATGCCCAAAGGGAAAACCCGTCCCCTTGCCATACCCGAGGGGAAGGCCCACCTGCAAGGGGAATGCTCATCCGCAAGAAGACAACGAGAAGAAGACCCGCCCGTCACCACGCTCCGAGGGAAAGACCAGTCCGTCACTACGCTCCAAGGGGTAGACCCGTCCGTCACCACGCTCCCAGTGGAAGACCCGCCCGTCACCATGCTCCCAGTGGAAGACCCGCCCGTCACCACGCTCCGAGGGGTAGACCCGCCCGTCACCACGCTCCCAGTGGAAGACCCGCCCGTCACCATGCTCCCAGTGGAAGACCCGCCCGTCACCACGCTCCGAGGGGTAGACCCGCCCGTCACCACGCTCCGAGGGGTAGACCCGCCCGTCACCACGCTCCGAGGGGTAGACCCGCCCATCACCACGCTCCGAGGGGTAGACCCGTCCGTCACCACGTTCCCACTGGAAGACCCGCCCGTCACCACGCTCCCAGTGGAAGACCCGCTCATCAACATGCCCGGTAGACCTCAAGATTCACCCACATTGGAAGAGGGCGGCACATAATACCAGTAACCCTTCCTCCGGAAGGGGTCGGCAATACTGGTGATGTAATCGCTGTGGTGTCCGAGCGCACGTCTCAGGGAGTCAATCTCATCCAGGAGATCCTCAATCTCCCCAGCGTTATCTACAGAACATAATAATAATAATAATAAATAATAATAATAGTTATAAGTACTGTGATTAATAGTAGTAATAAACAATATATAATAATAGTAATAATAATAATTAGAGATGTGCGAGTAGATATTCGATTGAATAGTACACTATTCAAAATACTCATTTTCGATCAAGATCAAGTATTCTATAAAAAACGCAGTAAAAATGTGATTATTCCCCTCCCACCATCTCTGGAGGTTTTTGTTTTTTTTAACCAATAAATATGCAGGAAAGGGGGGGGGGGGCACTAGGGGCACACAGGAAGTGATAGAAAAGCATCTGCAGTCATTGGCTGTCCAAACCAGTGCTTCTCAAACTTTTTCTACTGGAGCCTCACCCAACAGACCAAGGCAATGCCTGGGCCTCACCAGACTGACCAAGAGGATGCCAGGGCCTCATTATCTGTGGTTGAAGTCCATTTAAATAATGTTAGAGCTACCTTTTACCCATCTCTAGATACTAATAAAGCAACTACGAAATAAATTAATAATGTTGGTAAAAGATTTTTGCAAACAGCCAAAAGAACTTGCAGATCATAGTTACTTTGTAAAAACTGGCTTCCCAGCTGGGCCTCACCAACAACTAGGGGGCCCCTCACTGGTGAGCCCCGCCTCACAGTTTGAGAAACACTGGTCTAAACCATGTGACCTTCACAGTAATAGAATAGTGTGTGGGAGATTGGTTATCAGATGCTGCAGGGACAGTCAGGTGTTACACAGGGAGACAGTGTGTAGCAGGGACAGTCAGGTGTTACACAGCGAGACAGTGTGTAGCAGGGACAGTCAGGTGTTACATAGGGAGACAGTGTGTAGCAGGGTCAGTTACGTAATAGACAGGGAGACAGTGTGTAGCAGGGACAGTCAGGTGTTACACAGGGAGACAGTGTGTAGCAGGGACAGTCAGGTGTTACACAGCGAGACAGTGTGTAGCAGGGACAGTCAGGTGTTACACAGGGAGACAGTGTGTAGCAGGGTCAGTTATGTAATAGACAGGGAGACAGTGTGTAGCAGGGACAGTCAGGTGTTACACAGGGAGACAGTGTGTAGCAGGGACAGTCAGGTGTTACACAGGGAGACAGTGTGTAGCAGAGGCAGTCAGGTGTTACACAGGGAGACAGTGTGTAGCAGGGTCAGTTACGTAATAGACAGGGAGACAGTGTGTAGCAGGGACAGTCAGGTGTTACACAGGGAGACAGTGTGTAGCAGGGACAGTCAGGTGTTACATAGGGAGACAGTGTGTAGCAGAGGCAGTCAGGTGTTACACAGGGAGACAGTGTGTAGCAGGGTCAGTTACGTAATAGACAGGGAGACAGTGTGTAGCAGGGACAGTCAGGTGTTACACAGGGAGACAGTGTGTAGCAGAGGCAGTCAGGTGTTACACAGGGAGACAGTGTGTAGCAGGGACAGTCAGGTGTTACACAGGGAGACAGTGTGTAGCAGAGGCAGTCAGGTGTTACACAGCGAGACAGTGTGTAGCAGGGTCAGTTACGTAATAGACAGGGAGACAGTGTGTAGCAGGGACAGTCAGGTGTTACACAGGGAGACAGTGTGTAGCAGAGGCAGTCAGGTGTTACACAGGGAGACAGTGTGTAGCAGGGACAGTCAGGTGTTACACAGGGAGACAGTGTGTAGCAGGGACAGTCAGGTGTTACACAGGGAGACAGTGTGTAGCAGGGTCAGTTACGTAATAGACAGGGAGACAGTGTGTAGCAGGGACAGTCAGGTGTTACACAGGGAGACAGTGTGTAGCAGGGTCAGTTACGTAATAGACAGGGAGACAGTGTGTAGCAGGGACAGTCAGGTGTTACACAGGGAGACAGTGTGTAGCAGAGGCAGTCAGGTGTTACACAGGGAGACAGTGTGTAGCAGGGTCAGTTACGTAATAGACAGGGAGACAGTGTGTAGCAGGGACAGTCAGGTGTTACACAGGGAGACAGTGTGTAGCAGGGACAGTCAGGTGTTACACAGGGAGACAGTGTGTAGCAGGGACAGTCAGGTGTTACACAGGGAGACAGTGTGTAGCAGGGACAGTCAGGTGTTACACAGGGAGACAGTGTGTAGCAGGGACAGTCAGGTGTTACACAGGGAGACAGTGTGTAGCAGGGACAGTCAGGTGTTACACAGGGAGACAGTGTGTAGCAGGGACAGTCAGGTGTTACACAGGGAGACAGTGTGTAGCAGGGACAGTCAGGTGTTACACAGGGAGACAGTGTGTAGCAGGGTCAGTTACGTAATAGACAGGGAGACAGTGTGTAGCAGGGACAGTCAGGTGTTACACAGGGAGACAGTGTGTAGCAGGGACAGTCAGGTGTTACACAGGGAGACAGTGTGTAGCAGGGTCAGTTACGTAATAGACAGGGAGACAGTGTGTAGCAGGGACAGTCAGGTGTTACACAGGGAGACAGTGGGGAGCAGGGACAGTCAGGTGTTACACAGGGAGACAGTGTGTAGCAGGGTCAGTTACGTAATAGACAGGGAGACAGTGTGTAGCAGGGACAGTCAGGTGTTACACAGGGAGACAGTGTGTAGCAGGGACAGTCAGGTGTTACACAGGGAGACAGTGTGTAGCAGGGTCAGTTACGTAATAGACAGGGAGACAGTGTGTAGCAGGGACAGTCAGGTGTTACACAGGGAGACAGTGTGTAGCAGGACAGTCAGGTGTTACACAGGGAGACAGTGTGTAGCAGGGTCAGTTACGTAATAGACAGGGAGACAGTGTGTAGCAGGGACAGTCAGGTGTTACACAGGGAGACAGTGTGTAGCAGGGACAGTCAGGTGTTACACAGGGAGACAGTGTGTAGCAGGGTCAGTTACGTAATAGACAGGGAGACAGTGTGTAGCAGGGACAGTCAGGTGTTACACAGGGAGACAGTGTGTAGCAGGGACAGTCAGGTGTTACACAGGGAGACAGTGTGTAGCAGGGTCAGTTACGTAATAGACAGGGAGACAGTGTGTAGCAGGGACAGTCAGGTGTTACACAGGGAGACAGTGGGGAGCAGGGACAGTCAGGTGTTACACAGGGAGACAGTGGGGAGCAGGGACAGTCAGTTGTTAGGTGATTTTAGGCAGTAGAGACCCACAAAAGGGCTAAAATTATCAATAGCAGAGATTGATCACACATATATACTGATATTACACCGGCTAGCAGCACATCAGTGTGTTCAAAAAGGTAGTTGGGGTGTATTCACTGTGAAAAATAGTATGCAGTGTATCTGTCTGTATAGGGTGTACACTCCTTGTGTGCCAAGGCAAAAACTAGTAGTTACTCAGCGGTAATGATTTTTCCCAGAGCACATGACAGCATCACCAGAGAGAGGGACTCCGCCCCCAGGGACAGGAAACCTGGAGAAATAAAAGGGCCGGCCCTCCTCTCCATCCAAAGAGAGACCCCCTTTTTAGAACATATGTTTAACATGCTGAAAAGAACTACCACCAAGAACACAGAAAACCTTAATATTTTTATTATGCACACCCAAGTGCCCCCCACCAGTGCAAATAAAGGAAATAAGAAGGGGGGTATGTAATGGTGCTGCCATGTACTCGGGGAAACATCATTATCGGTGAGTAACTATTGGTTTCCCCTTGGACATGACAGCACCACCAGAGAGAATACCAGAGATGAAATTAGGGAGGGACCACAGCCTGAAGAACTTTACGGCCAAAGGAAACCCCAGAAGAAGCCGATAGATCCAACCAGTAATAGAAAAGGTGTGTGGAGAAGAGCAGACAGCAGCCTTACAGATTTATCCTAAAAGACATCCCATTTCTCAACCCAGGAGGCCGCCACAGCATGAGCTAAGAGATTGTGAGGTGCCGGAGCAGAGGTAGAGTAACAGAGACAGGTAGCATGCTTGATACATCAGGTTAAGATACCTCTAGCCATTTTGCTTCTCTTATTTGACCCTGCAAATTGCACAAATAAAAGATGATCCAAGATACTGCAATACTGCCCTCCTAACATCAAGTAAATGGAACTCTTTCCTTATTATTCCTAGGATTTCCACTAAATGAAGGATGTACGATCTCCTGGAACCTATCAGAAAGTAGGAGGAGGGATCTAGCTTGAAAACTATCATGACAGAATCTTAGTGTTAATCTTGGTCTTAGTCTAAATCTTAGTCCAGTACAGTAAAGCTGGACTAACTCTCCTACCCTCCCAGCCGAAGTAACGGTTACCAGCAAAGCTGCTTAAAAGAGAAAGGACTCTAAGCGAAGCTTTAGAAATGGGCTCATATGGATGTCCTGTCAAGAACATCGAAGTAGGCGTGTCAATAAGAAGTGACCTACCATTATAACACGTATCCATAACTGTGACCTGTACTAGGGTCACATATACAGGAAGGTTTAGTTCTAGCTAACATGTCCCGCATAGCCGAAGAGTCATTCTGTCCAGCCACAAGTAGGAAAGGTCTACCGCATAAGCAGCAGAACAGCATAGTCCCTCCCCCAGAGCACCAGCCCATTGTCTCTAAGGGACAGCCGAGTCTGTCTGGGGGAGGGACTATGCTGTTCTGCTGCTTATGCGGTAGACCTTTCCTACTTGTGGCTGGACAGAATGACTCTTCGGCTATGCGGGACATGTTAGCTAGAACTAAACCTTCCTGTATATGTGACCCTAGTACAGGTCACAGTTATGGATACATGTTATAATGGTAGGTCACTTCTAATTGACACGTCTACTTCGATGTTCTTGAAGGTAGCCATATGGCTGTTGTTATGCATGTCTTCATTTTGTAACATTGAAAGAACTAATATGTTTGTTTGTTTTTAAAAAAAGGTCTGAATAGGTGAATGCAAGTAAGCGTAAATTCTCTTTTAGGGTACAAACTCACTTGACGTATTTGCTGCGTGAATCAGTCTTAAAAATAAGCAGGCAAAACGCAGGTTGGCTTTATACGATTGTTCTGCATTAAAATACGCAATTGCGTATTTTTGAAGCGTGAAGCTTGTTGTTAGCAAAGCATCAGTTGTTAAAATACGCAATTGCGTATTTTTGAAGCGTGAAGCTACATGCGTTTTTCGCACAGGTTGTTAACAACTGATGCTTTGCTAACAACAAGCTTCGCGCTTCAAAAATACGCAATTGCGTATTTTAACGCAGAACAATTGTATAAAGCCAACCTGCGTTTTGCCTGCTTATTTTTAAGACTGATTCACGCAGCAAATACGTCAAGTGGGTTTGTACCCTTACTGATTAGAGCAAGGTACTAAATACTTTTATTTAACTTGTTTAATATATAATATAATAAGTTAGTGTAATGACATGGGAAAACCAAGGCCATGGGACTTGTGGTAGAGCATGTCAATGCTGCTAAAGGTAGCTTAGGTAAAATGGCAGCTCCTATAACACCCACACATTAAAAAAATGGCTCTGTAATCCTAAGATGGGGCACACTCTGTGACCCGCAAAGAGGGCACTCTACAGGGAGCGGTCATTGTCTTAAGCTCCTATTCCACGGGCCGACTGTAAGGAGTAAACAAGCGCTGTCAGCGCTCGTTTGCTCCACGTTCCCCGCTCGGTGCTGCAGCGAGCAGGTGAGTGCGGGAGGGGCCATGGGGGGCTGCGGAGGGGGTTACCCAGGCGATCGCTAGATTGATCGGGCCGCCCATAGAGAATAGCGGTGGTCGGCGGCCTCCTATTCCATGTAGTGACGGCAGCAGATCCCTGCTATCACAGTCGTTCAATTAAAAGATTACAAAATCAACATTAACCCCTACAAAAAGAAGCATCCTTCCCTTCGCCCCCCCCTAGGACCACAACACCCGACAACTGTATATTCTCATGTATTCTTCTAAGGTTGGATTTAATCAAGCGACCCGGTATAAACCCGGTATGGTCCTCCCCTATGAGACCACCAAATATTTTATTTAGTCTACCAGCCAGCACTCCTGCAAATAATTTCACATTGGCGTTCAGTAAAGAGATTGGCCTATAGGGTTTTCATTCAAAGGGGTCTTTACCTTCTTTTAAAATCAAAATGATCTCTGCCTTACCCATCGGTCTGGGGAGCCTTCCCCCAGCTACCGAACCGTTCAATACCTACAGGAGCAGAACCTTTTTATGTTATAATATATCTATCTATCTATCTCAAAGGGGATACCATCCTGTCCCAGGAATGACCCACTAGAGGTGCCAGCTAAAGTACATTCCAACTCTTCTAAGGTAATGGGGGCTCCAAGCATCTCTCTTTGCTCCTGCGAGATCCTAGGCAACAAGGCAGAATCTAGCAGACCCTCCAGATGCCTATCTTGTTTCTTACAGCTGGACCTATAAGGTTTCTGAAAATATTCCCTAAAGGCCTCTATGATGCGACTTGGGGAGTTCGATATGGATCCTTCGGCTAGTCGGATAGCGTGGACCTCCCCTCTCCCCTTCTGATTTCTAATTATCCGCATGAGCCCCTGACTCGTAGTAGTTTTTCTTAGCAGTAAAACCCAATTGGGCCAGAGTTTTCTCCAGCAAATATTTATCCAGCTCTTCCTAACCCTTGGCTAAATTTTGTTGTGCAACCGGTATCGGATCCCCCCTAAATTTATCATCTAGTGACTGAACTTTTTCCCTTAATTCTTTCTAAACTGTGCTTTTTTCCCCTTGTATAATTCCAAAGTATTTCCCCCTGATTATGGCTTTAAAAGCATCCCAAACTATATTTAATGGTGCACTAAGCCTCCAAATATCCTCCAGTTCATTAACCAGTGTGGGTGAATCTTCTACTAGGTGTAACCAATGTGCATATCCAGAACCACCAAAACTGGACCATGATCCGATAAGCAACTATGCAGTTACCTTTTTCCGTGAACCCATTTTACCATATCACTGTTAACCAATGCCATATCTATTCTGGACAACGTACTACTAGTTTTATTCCAACAAGAAAATGCCCTCACCTCCGGATTTCTCCCCCGCCATAGATCAATATCAGGCCCGACTCCCCAAGCAATAAGGGGGGGGGGGGGGGGGGAACGACCGGCTGCATGGACCGGCAGAAAAATCCTTAACCAATCAGCATGGGGCAGAGGGAAGGTAGAGAGGGAGAATCCTTATATTTATCATGTGTTCTTTTTGGGGCTTTTTGTGGGGAGGGTTGGTAGGGGGAAAGGTAGAGTGGAGATTAGAGATTACCTGAGGCGAGTGCAAAAAATACTGTGTAGCACCTAAAATGGAGATAGTAGATAGATATAATTAAATGTATGTGATTGTAAACGTGGGACGCACTCCCCAAGAACCAAAGGTATTACATAATAACAAAGAAAAGGGATCATAGTATGGAGTGTGACTCTGGGAACTGGGGCAGGCTCCCGGTGTTGATTCTTCCTACTGTGGGGCGCTTGCCAACCAAGGGGACTGGTCACATCTGGAAGGGGTAAATACTAGAGACGGAAGGAAGTAAATATTGAGTAAAAACAATAACAAATGGAATATAACACATGACTGTACCTTGGGAGAAGTGGTTGGATGGTTGCTGGGATAGGTGGTGAAGACATGGTGTATAAATACTGTTGACTCATAGCCACCCCAGGAACATGGTCTGGAGTATCGGAGTGAATGAGGAGGAGTCGGGAATAGGGAGAGGGGCCTCTATAAGGTCTGACTCACTCAAAGACTCCTGTATATATGGAAGCTGGAATATATGGTGCCGTCTATTAAGAATGAATTTTTTGGGGCACAAATATATTATATAACAAGTATATGTAATAAGATTATTAAAATTAAATAGGTGTTTCCCCTCCAGGTGGGTACTGGGTTGCTGGGTGTTGGAGGTGCCCCATAGTGAGATGTGGAGAGAGATTGCGGGGCTTTAACCAGGTTCTTAGCCAGAGCCCCCCAAACCAATCCCTAGTAAGGAGAGATATGAGAATAGAACACAGTTCTATTCATAAAAGAAATATCTCGAGGTGTATGGGTCGGAACCCGGGGAGGTGCATCCCATGGTAAAGAACTAAATGTATGTTTAGGGATTATAGATAAGTAGGAGAAACAAATACATTTTCTTTTACAAATGATGGGAAACTCTAATCTCTGCATTTTAAGATTTGTGGAGCATTGTTTTATTTATATATATATATATATATATATATATATATATATATATATATATATATATATATATACATATATATATACACACACATACATACATTGAATTACATACATGTAATTGAAGCACATTACAAAGTTCTATAACTGTGTAATGTGCTTCAGTCACCTATCTGCCTCCCTTCCCTGTCTTTCCCCCCCTCCTCCCCCCACCAGGAAGTGTCCTACCTCACACAGACCTGATTACTGTCGTCACGGTCACCAGGCAGCTCCTTCTTGTGAGGATCATCAGCAGGAGGGCTGCTCTAGCTCCTGTTACACCAGCCTCCCCTTGCTCAGCTTATCTTCTCTAGTGACATGACTAATTCACTCACTGAGTGCAGGGCAGCAGGAGAGAGGGTATGAGGTGGGGGGGTGGGGGGAGCTGCCTATGTGCTGGAGTCAGAGGGAGGGAAGATAAGCATGACATGTGACAAGTGATGGCTTGCAGTTGTTCAGCCAATGGGAGCTGAGCAAGCTGTCACCTGACAATGCAGGGGAGGGGGGAGGCTAGTGTAACAGGAGAAGGAGCTGAGAGAAGAGCTTGGTGACGGTGACGACAGTAATCAGGTCTGTGTGAGGTAGGACACTTCCTGGTGGGGGGAGGAGGGGGGGAAAGACAGGGAAGGGAGGCAGATAGGTGACTGAAGCATATCACAGAGTTATAGAACTTTGTAATGTGCTTCAATTACTGGGAAAAAGGTTTTCATGGCACTTGTCCTTTAAGGTCACCAAAGACTACAAGTGGACATCCATTATATTTATTACTGAACATAAACACTCTTTCCAATACTTCCGGTATAAAAGGGGGAGATATATATAGGACAGGATGCATTCTAACCCCTGAACTTGACAATGGAGACAAAAATCTTCCCTCCTCATCTATATGCTGATCCAGCAATACCCATTTTATCTTTTAATGGACCGAGCAGGGGCGGATTAACTTTACCATAGGCCGCGGGCTGTTCACCAAACCTGGGCCCCCCCACCCCACTGTAACTATAGCAGCACTAGCCTGGGCCCCCCCACCCCACTGTAACTATGGCAGCTCTAGCCTGGGCCCCCCCACCCCACTGTAACTATGGCAGCACTAGCCTGGGCCCCCCCACCCCACTGTAACTATGGCGGCACTAGCCTGCCCCCCCCACCTCACTGTAACTATGGCGGCACTAGCCTGGGCCCCCCCACCCCACTGTAACTATGGCAGCACTAGCCTGGGCCCCCCCACCCCACTGTAACTATAGCAGCACTAGCCTGGGCCCCCCCACCCCACTGTAACTATGGCAGCACTAGCCTGGGCCCCCCCACCCCACTGTAACTATGGCAGCACTAGCCTGGGCCCCCCCCCCCCACTGTAACTATGGCAGCTCTAGCCTGGGCCCCCCACCCCACTGTAACTATAGCAGCACTAGCCTGGCGTTCATAGTACAGGACAGATAATGTCATGATGTCCTAATTTGTGCAAAATTGCCATAAAAAAAACAGTGATTTTTTGCAAATCATGGCGGAAGTGTAGCCAGGAGACAGTACACCACTAAAAGTTTAAGTCTTTGGGTGGTCATGGGCCCCCCAGGAGCTCAGGGCCCCGGGCTGCCACCCGAAACGCCCCTATTATAATCCACTAGTGGGACCGAGACTGACACCCCCCTGGCATAATTTGAGTAGGTCGTGTGAAATTGAGCACCCCACCATGACCTATAAAGCTTGTCCACTGTTTCTTTAACTAAATGAGTTTTTAAGAGGCCAATAATACAAGGTTTGTAATTCTTGATAATATACATAAAGGCTAGTCTTTTGCACTTCTCCCCAAGCCCTCTAATGTTTCAGGTCAGAATTTGAACCATAAACTTTACTAACGATACATATACTCCCAAAAAGGGTAAAAAGGGAAAAAAATTATTAACAACCCTCCCTCCACGTGAAATCCCCCTATCACCCCCCATCCCACATCAACCCACCACCCACAAAATAAGACCACAGAATATACAATCAAGTACATACCTACAAATCCCCCCCCATCCGACCCGCCACCACCCAGCCCCTATACCTATGGCTGCTAAGATATCTGTCATCCAAGGGGGCGGGATGTCACTACCACCAACCCCCTCAGCCTCTTTTTCTATGGTGCTATCTCCTCCAAATTTACCCATATCTTTGTTTTTAGCTGTAGTGGGGGAGTTAAATATTTTATCAATTTTACCAAGACTTTTCCTACTTTCCTGCTTACGGCTGCTGGTTTTGTTGGTTTACTTTCTCCCTGTCTGATCACCCCGTTCAATTGGTACAGAAAATAACCAGCAACCCAGATAAAAGTCCTTGACCAAGTGACCAATAGAAGATGTATAGATTCCAGCATGTAAGATGTATGGGCAGGAAACCACTAAGGATGGAGAGGAGGGCCGTCCTTTTATTTCTCCAGGTTTCCTGTCCCTGGGGGCAGAGTCCCTCTCTCTGTTGGTGCTGTCATGTCGAAGAGGAAAATATAAGCGTGGTACTACTTTTCTGCTGTGCTCAACATAAAAAAGTCCCAGGACAAAAGCATTGTCCACATAATTGAGAGCAAACGATACTGGATGTTTTTCTATCTAAGACTCTCGGTATAAAGATAAGGTGTCCTCTTTTATTCCGGTGGAGGAGAGAAGCCATCGATTGCAGGAATACAATTAAGAAATTTTGAAGAACGTTATGGAAATATTCCCACCTACCATCGCTGGAGACAGAGAGGAGAGTTCCCCCCAAAGCCTGACAACATTCATCAAGTCCACAGCTCCAAGGCGTGGGACACCTTCATGGCACCCCCTAACGAAACCTCCATCACTGCAAGGCCTGTAGTGAGCAGGAGGTTGAAGTATTGACAGATGTTGCGGGAGTCCCTGACCGACTGCAGCCCTGTCCTCACAGATTCCTTGGCGCCCTACACCTACTGGGTCTCCAAGTTGGACACATGGCTGGAACTGTCCCTGTACGCCTTGGAGGTGCTGGCCTGCCCTGCCGCCAGCATTCAGTCAGAAAGGGTGTTCAGAAAGGGGCATCATCACAGATAAGCGTTGAGCATTCAGCATTGAGACTCACATGAGGGGCCATGCTCATATTTTTTTCGAGGGCTCTTTCAAGGGCCTCCATATAATTTTCTTCTAAAGCTATGCTTATAATTTTTCAGGGGGCTCTTTCAAGGGCATCCATATAATGATCCATACAATCTTTCTGAGGGATCTACTCAAGGGCCTGAAGCTAATCTAATTTTTTGAGGGCTTACCTCAAGGGCCTCAATGCCACTTTTAAAAGACCCAACTCAAGGGCCTTGTGAGAAGGTATAAGGTGTCATACTGTATGACAGATATTTGTCACCAAGGTACATGGCCTGGTGAAGTGAACCAGTAGCTTTTGTCAGTAACCCTAGGTTACTGACACTAAGAAAAAAAAAATATATATATGGCCGTTTGCACAGCTGATCAGGGCTGGTCTTTCACTGGCCCAGTCTTAGTGCTGGGTGGAATGACTGCTCCCACGAATTCCAGGCCGGATTTCCATTAACTTGCATATGGAGAAACTGCATGTGGAGAGAGACTTTTCAATTGCCATTTGAACTAATCCCCACTCTGCTTTTAAAAAGCTCACCTCAAGTGCCTCAGGCTAATTTTTGGAGGACTCACATTTTTGGTCATCCAGATAAACTTTTAGAGGGCTTACCTCAATGGCATTATAATCAATTTTTGGAAGGTCTCAATTCTAACTTGTCTAAATCCATTTTTGGACAGTTCACCTCAAGGACATAAAAATAACTTTAAAAAAAGGGCTCACCTCTACGTTTCAAAATCAATTTTTTGAAAGTTTTAATAATAACTTGTCTAACGTCATTTTTTTGGAGGGCTCAACTAAAGGGCCTAAACTCCATTTTGGAGGGTTTAACTTATTTTCTGTCAATGCTCAACCATATTGGTATTGATAATTTTGGTGCCATCTGGCTTTCCTACCTCCAATAATTAGGCTCTCTTGCACAATTGCATCAGGGTGTGGGGCAAAAACTTGGCATTTCAACTTCCAATCAGAATCTTGCTATTTTAGGAGGATCCTTGTGTTGTCCATTTCGAACCATTTTATCTCTGGGGGTGTCCTCCACTGTCCTTACCAGCAGGTCGGTAAAGACCACTTTATCGCCAGTTTTTTTAATCTTTGATTTCAAATTAACTCAAATTCAATTCAATCTTTCATTTATCTTTTTTTTTATTAAATCGAATGGAAATGTTGGAGGGCTTACCTAAAGGGCCACAAAATAAATTTTTGGAGAACTCACTTCAAGGACCTCCGAATTTTCTTTCAATATGCTTTCAGGTGGAAGAAATCACTGTTTAGCAGGCAGGATCAAACAGGTTGGTAGAGGCGGTAGTAGTGGGTGGTTTTTTCATCAAATTTAATTTAAATCTGCCTTCTCTTACATACTCTGCCTTCTCTTACATACTCTTTAAAGGATTTAAAGTGAGAGCATTCAAATTCCAGGGTCTCTTAAGAAAACTGTATTGTTATCAGTTCTCCTGTAACTCCCTGAGTTGAGAGGGTGTGATAGTGGCGTGATACTGTGACTTTGGCATGTTAGATGCACACCAGGCATGCTTCCCCTGCTGTCCCAGTTGCATCCAGAGGTGTCGGCATCATTTCCAGAGGTGTCATTGTGGACTTGGTGATCTCTTGGTTTTCAATAAACAAGCATTTTTTTTTTCAAAGACTTTAATGGGATACGATTAGAGATGAGTGAACCTTGAGCAGCTGGACTCCATCCGAACCTGAACTTTCAGCATTTGATTAGCGGTGGCTGCTGAAGTTGGATAAAGCCCTAAAACATGGATATAGTCATTGGCTGTATCCATGTTTTCCAGACAACCTTAGAGCTTTATCCAACTTCAACAGCCCCAGCTTATCAAATGCCGATCGTTCGGGTTTGGATGGACTCGAACCCGAACCCGGTTCGCTCATCTCTACATACGATATTCAATCAAATAGTCGACTTGGGGTCAATTGGGGTCTACTCGAATATGTCACTACTTGCTCATCTCTAATAATAATAGTAGTAATAATAGTAAGAGTAGTAATAAATACTGTATAATAGTACAACCTCAATGAATGCAATGATGTGGAGGAGCCAACATCTAATATTTTATAGTTTAAACATTTTATTGAGTTTTCATAATATATAAAATCCCAGATTGGGATAAGGAACAGTGGTACAGAAAAAATAGCGGTTAAAGATAATGAACATATATTGTCAATACAACAAGACCAACAAAAATATAAACCAAATCTTACTCCACTTATATACAATTTGTAGATAATGAAAATACAGTGTATCTTATTTTATCTTATTGGAAAGCTAAATATAAGTCCATGTCTACAAGAAAGCTGTTAGGGTGCGGGCAGCTAACATATTATAGTACCATGTAGTTGAAGTAAAATGACGCATAATAGGACGCCTTTCCACCTTAGAGAAACTATGGAAAAGGAATAGTTTCCATTTCTTGAAAAAGGAAGCTGTAAAGGCCTCTCTATCGTGTAAAGTGTCCAGCATCTCCCAGTGCAAGGTTTCCTTTAAAGTAGTAGTCAATTCTGATATTGCCGGGAGGCTAGGCTGTAGCCAATGGTTTAATAAACACTTGAGGGCTAATAATAAGGTGAGATGTACACCAGAGGGAATAGAATAGTGTGACATGGGATCGTCCACAAGTTCAGTGTCACCGTGAAATATAGAACCGTTAGCGACCACACGTCACGTATAAAGGATTTCACTAGGAGCCAATAGGATTGTACTGAGTTACTAAGCCACAAACAATGGAAGAGGTCCGCCCGCGGCTCATCACATTTAGGACATTTTTTGAGATAATGTTCCAGAGAGTAAGTAAAGGAACGGTCACAGGCGTATATCGCTTTATGAAGGATTAGAAAGTGAAATTCTCTCAACTTCACACTAGGAGTGGCTGTAAGGACGGAATGGATCCCTCTGACTAGCTTATTTTCTAAATCGTCTGAGTTAAAAATAAAGGACCATTTCTTTAGAAAAGGGGAAGAGGAGTTGTTAATGGAAATTGAGCAAAGGAGGCGGTATAGTTGTAA
The DNA here is from genome assembly GCA_027789725.1 of Dendropsophus ebraccatus. NCBI lineage: Eukaryota > Metazoa > Chordata > Amphibia > Anura > Hylidae > Dendropsophus > Dendropsophus ebraccatus. The sequence goes on from JAQFWZ010000028.1 coordinate 205,893, forward strand.
TAAAGGTAATGATGTAGGTGAGGAAGAGCGGAGAGTATGAAATTGACCTAGTTTTTCAGCAATCTAAGATACTCGATTCACAATACATTCTCTTATCCTGTAATTTCTGAGCTGGTCTGAAGGCAGGCCATATTTTTCCTGTACTTCAGGCCAAGATAGAAAAGTCCCACTTTTGAGATCTAATAGTTGACCTAGAGTGGAAATCTGTTTATGTCTCCACACAGAAAAGTCAATAGTATTTTGTGGAAAAGAAGGGGAAGAACATAAAGGAAAGAATATAGATAAGTGGAAAGGCAAATTAAATAGTTTACGTACGTGTTTCCAAGATGCTATATCTCGAAGGAGGACATTTTGTTTCAGGGGGGCGGGAAGTTCAGAAATCGTAGAATGTAAGAGTGCGGATAGGGACCAGGAAGATTCTAAACTGTAGTTAGAAAAACAGGAGGTCTGATGAAGCCAGTCTCTGATGTGTCTACACATGGCAGCTAGGTTGTAGAGGCGTAAGTTAGGTAATTGGGCGCCACCTTTGTCTGATGACATACATACCGTTCCATAGGCTATGCAGGGACGTTTAGATCTCCATATGAAGATAATAAAGAGGGATCTAATTTTTGTGACGTCTTTATGTGAAATGAGGAGTGGGATCATTTGCATTGGGTATAGTAGTTTAGCGCAAGACATCATAATTAATTGCATGCGTCCCAAGATAGATAGGGGTAGGTCTTTCCATTTACGTAGTTCATTCTCAATTTTCTTAAAAAGAGGGAAATAATTAAGGGAAAAAAAGAGAAGAGGAAGAGTGACTGATTTTAATACCCAAATAGGTGAGATAATGTCTGGCAATTGGGACTCCTTCTGGGTAATTATCATGGACTAGATGTGGAAGGAGAGGTAAAAGTTCACATTTGTTGTTTCTGAATTCAGTGAAAGATTTAAAATATTGAAAAATTTTCAAAATTTTGGGAATGTCCATATGTGGATTTTCTAGGAATACTAGAGTGTCGTCGGCAAAACATAATACCTTCAATTCCACATCTCTCACTTTAATACCATTAAAATCTGGAGAAGTTAGAAGATATTGGATAAGGGGTTCTAGTGCTAGATTGAATAAAAGAGGTGACATGGGGCAGCCCTGCCGTGCTCCTTTACAAATAGGGAAGAAATCGGAGAGAAAGCCAGGAGTGTGTATACAGGCTTTAGGGTTTCTACAGATATTGGAGAGAAGAGTACGGAAAGGTCCTATAATACCAAAGCTGGTTAAGGCCATGTTTAACCATTCCCAATTGAGGTGGTCACAAGCCTTTTCGGCATCAATAGTGAGCAGCCCAGGTGAATGAGTGGGGTGAAGTTGTTTACGCACGCCTTCTTGGACAGCTAGTACGGTGCGTATGTTCCTGAACATTTTACTGTTTAAGTTATCATCATCAACCATACATTTCATCATCAAAAGAATCATAGAATCTGGAACAATCACTGTGTGTAAGGGTGAAGGCCGTAAAACTCTACTGAATGCTGGTGATCTCCGGGCCCTTACACGTCCCTGCACCTCAAACAGGAAATAACAGAAGGGGCTCAGGAATCCTTCCAGAAAGCATTGTCAGTGACCACAATCCACCGGGTATAATAAAATTTTATATATATATATATACATACATACATACACACACATTTACAATGGAGTGTGACAAAATGGGGAACTGTTCTGTGGTCAGATGAGTCACGATGTGAAGTTCTTTGTGGAACAGCGGGACGCCATGTCATCCAGACCAGAGAGGACAAGGACAACCCAAGTTGTTATCAACACTCCGTTCAGGGGGCGGCATGACTGCTGGTAGGGGGCGGCATGACTGCTGGTAGGGGGCGGCATGACTGCTGGTGGCATGGGCAGATTGCATGTCTGGAAAGGCTCCATAATGCAGAGATCTAGGCTCAGGTTCTAGAACATCTGCTCCCATCTAGACGTCATCTCTTTCAGGGAAGACCCTGCATTTTCCAACAAGATAATGGCAGACCCCATTCTGCAGCAATCACACATCATGGCTACGTAGGGGAAGGATTCGGAGATGAAATGGCGGACGGCCTGCAGGCCAGATCTGTCACCCATAGAGAACATTTGGCGCATTATAAAGAGGAAGAAAGTGCCATAAAGAAGAGGATGGAAGAGTTAGTGGCCTGGATTAGGGCGGGTTCACACTACGGAATTCTCGCGGACAATGTCCGCGGAATTCCGTCAGCTGTCCGCCCGCACGGGCACGCGCTTTTCCGCCGGCTCCATAGACACCATTCTATGGGCCGGCGTATTCCGCGATCCGCTGAAAGAAGTGACATGACACTTCTTTCAGCGTATAGCGGAATACGCCGGCCCATAGAATGGTGTCTATGGGGCCGGCGGAAAGGCGCCCAGATGTGCGGGCGGACAGCTGACGGAATTATGCGGACACTGTCCGCGAGAGTTCCGTAGTGTGAACCCGCCCTTAGACATGAATGGGAGAGCATGAGAAGCCGGCCTCCTCTGTCCACAGACGTCTGCTGGGAAATTTTGAAACAACCTATTTTTCACTTAAAATGACACATTCTCTCAGTTTAAACTTTTGGTCTGTGATTTGTGTTCTATTCTGAATAAAATATTAGATGTTGGCTCCTCCACATCATTGCATCAGTTTTTATTCACAATTTGTTTAGTGTCCCAACATTTTTGGAATGGAAGTTGTAATAAATACTGTACAATAGTAATAAATACTTAGTAGTAGCAATAATAATAATAATAATAATAATAATAATAAGAATAATAAGAATAATAATAATAATAATAATAGGAATAATAATAATAAGAAGAAGAATCGGAATAATAATAATAATAATAATAGGAATAATAATAATAATAATAATAATAATAGGAATAATAATAATAGGAATAATAATAATAATAATATAACAGGCGGGGGGGAGGGGCACAGGGAGAGGTCTCGTTTGGCTCATACCGGCTCTGACGTGCTCCAGTTGGTGTCGGAGTCGCTCCATCTCAGCGCGTTGTTTCCGCAGAGCGTTATTTAGCCGATCCATCTCCAGCTGCTGAGAGTCTGATACAGAGAGTCCGGGTTGCTCCACGTACTGCTCACCCTGCAACTGTGACAGAGAAGAGACTGTGCTCATACCCACACCCGACACACACACCCGAGAGACCCGCCCCCCCCCCCACACACACACACACAAACACACACCCGACAACCCCCCCCCCCCGAGAGACAGTGGGCAGTGCGGCCCCCCAGGACAGGACTGTGTGTAGTGCGGCCCCCCAGGACAAGACTGTGTGTAGTGCGGCCCCCCAGGACAGGACTGTGTGTAGTGCGGCCCCCCAGGACAGGACTGTGTGTAGTGCGGCCCCCCAGGACAGGACTGTGTGTAGTGCGGCCCCCCAGGACAGGACTGTGTGTAGTGCGGCCCCCCAGGACAGGACTGTGTGTAGTGCGGCCCCCCAGGACAGGACTGTGTGTAGTGCGGCCCCCCAGGACAGGACTGTGTGTAGTGCGGCCCCCCAGGACAAGACTGTGTGTAGTGCGGCCCCCCAGGACAAGACTGTGTGTAGTGCGGCCCCCCAGGACAGGACTGTGTGTAGTGCGGCCCCCCAGAACAGGACTGTGTGTAGTGCGGCCCCCCAGGACAGGACTGTGTGTAGTGCGGCCCCCCAGAACAGGACTGTGTGTAGTGCGGCCCCCCAGGACAGGACTGTGTAGTGCGGCCCCCCAGGACAGGACTGTGTGTAGTGCGGCCCCCCAGGACAGGACTGTGTGTAGTGCGGCCCCCCAGGACAGGACTGTGTGTAGTGCGGCCCCCCAGGACAGGACTGTGTGTAGTGCGGCCCCCCAGGACAGGACTGTGTGTAGTGCGGCCCCCCAGGACAGGACTGTGTGTAGTGCGGCCCCCCAGGACAGGACTGTGTAGTGCGGCCCCCCAGAACAGGACTGTGTGTAGTGCGGCCCCCCAGGACAGGACTGTGTGTAGTGCGGCCCCCCAGAACAGGACTGTGTGTAGTGCGGCCCCCCAGGACAGGACTGTGTTGTGCGGCCCCCCAGGACAGGACTGTGTGTAGTGCGGCCCCCCAGGACAGGACTGTGTGTAGTGCGGCCCCCCAGGACAGGACTGTGTGTAGTGCGGCCCCCCAGGACAGGACTGTGTGTAGTGCGGCCCCCCAGGACAGGACTGTGTGTAGTGCGGCCCCCCAGGACAGGACTGTGTGTAGTGCGGCCCCCCAGGACAGGACTGTGTGTAGTGCGGCCCCCCAGAACAGGACTGTGTGTAGTGCGGCCCCCCAGGACAGGACTGTGTAGTGCGGCCCCCCAGGACAGGACTGTGTGTAGTGCGGCCCCCCAGGACAGGACTGTGTGTAGTGCGGCCCCCCAGGACAGGACTGTGTGTAGTGCGGCCCCCCAGGACAGGACTGTGTGTAGTGCGGCCCCCCAGGACAGGACTGTGTGTAGTGCGGCCCCCCAGGACAGGACTGTGTGTAGTGCGGCCCCCCAGGACAGGACTGTGTAGTGCGGCCCCCCAGGACAGGACTGTGTGCAGTGCGGCCCCCCAGGACAGGACTGTGTGTAGTGCGGCCCCCCAGGACAGGACTGTGTGTAGTGCGGCCCCCCGGCAGTGACCCCCCCCCCCCCATCAGATCGCACCTGTTTCTCCTTGTGGTGAAGCAGATCCTGGAGGAGTTCTATCTCTGCTTCTGCTCTACCAAGGTCTCGGGCCGCCCGGGCAGCCTGGGAGTTGTAGTTCACAGCTTCTTGCATCTCCTGTACAGAAAACACAAAACACTGAGGCTATAGACCAGGATCAGTAATACTGGGGTCCGGACCACACACACAGGGGCCTTCCCTGGGGTCCGGACCACACACACAGGGGCCTTCCGGGGGGTCCGGACCACACACACACACAGGGGCCTTCCCGGGGGTCCGGACCACACACACAGGGGCCTTCCCGGGGGTCCGGACCACACACACACAGGGGCCTTCCGGGGGGTCCGGACCACACACACACACAGGGGCCTTCCCGGGGGTCCGGACCACACACACACAGGGGCCTTCCCGGGGGTCCGGACCACACACACACACAGGGGCCTTCCCGGGGGTCCGGACCACACACACACAGGGGCCTTCCCGGGGGTCCGGACCACACACACACACAGGGGCCTTCCTGGGGGTCCGGACCACACACACAGGGGCCTTCCCGGGGGTCCGGACCACACACACACACAGGGGCCTTCCCGGGGGTCCGGACCACACACACACACAGGGGCCTTCCCGGGGGTCCGGACCGCACACACAGGGGCCTTCTTGGGCATCCTGACTGACTATAAACCCTGGTGGTCCGGTGAGGTCTCTCAGTACCTCGGCCCGCTCTCGGTTTATCTGGAGGACTGTGTCGTGCAGGGATCTCAGCTGGTCTCTGGTGCTGGTCAATTCTGATGCCGCCATCTTGTCGGACATGGTCACCGCCCTCTTTAGTTCCTGCAGCTCCTGATCCAACCCAGATAATTCTCTTTGTGCCCGGGAATCCTCAGTCCTCCTCTACAAGACAGAAGATGTCAGAGAAGGATACAGGGGGCGAGCTCTGCAGTATACAGGATACAGGGGGGCGTGCTCTGCAGTGCACAGGATACAGGGGGGCGAGCTCTGCAGTATACAGGATACAGGGGGGCGAGCTCTGCAGTATACAGGATACAGGGGGGCGTGCTCTGCAGTGCACAGGATACAGGGGGCGAGCTCTGCAGTGTACAGGATACAGGGGGGCGAGCTCTGCAGTGTACAGGATACAGGGGGGCGTGCTCTGCAGTGTACAGGATACAGGGGGCGAGCTCTGCAGTGTACAGGATACAGGGGGGGCGAGCTCTGCAGTGTACAGGATACAGGGGGGGCGAGCTCTGCAGTGTACAGGATAAAGGGGAGCGTGCTCTGCAGTGTACAGGGGGCGAGCTCTGCAGTATACAGGATACAGGGGGGCGTGCTCTGCAGTGCACAGGATACAGGGGGCGAGCTCTGCAGTGTACAGGATACAGGGGAGCGTGCTCTGCAGTGTACAGGATACAGGGGGGCGAGCTCTGCAGTGTACAGGATACAGGGGGCGAGCTCTGCAGTGTACAGGATACAGGGGGGCGAGCTCTGCAGTGTACAGGATACAGGGGGGCGTGCTCTGCAGTGTACAGGATACAGGGGGGCGAGCTCTGCAGTGTACAGGATACAGGGGGGCGAGCTCTGCAGTGTACAGGATACAGGGGGGCGTGCTCTGCAGTGTACAGGATACAGGGGGGGCGTGCTCTGCAGTGTACAGGATACAGGGGGGCGAGCTCTGCAGTGTACAGGATACAGGGGGGCGTGCTCTGCAGTGTACAGGGGGGCGTGCTCTGCAGTGTACAGGATACAGGGGGGCGTGCTCTGCAGGATACAGTGGGCGAGCTCTGCAGTGTACAGGATACAGGGGGGCGTGCTCTGCAGTGTACAGGATACAGGGGGCGAGCTCTGCAGTATACAGGATACAGGGGGGCGAGCTCTGCAGTGTACAGGATACAGGGGGCGAGCTCTGCAGTATACAGGATACAGGGGGGCGAGCTCTGCAGTGCACAGGATACAGGGGGCGAGCTCTGCAGTGTACAGGATACAGGGGAGCGTGCTCTGCAGTGTACAGGATACAGGGGGGCGTGCTCTGCAGTGTACAGGATACAGGGGGCGAGCTCTGCAGTGTACAGGATACAGGGGGGCGAGCTCTGCAGTGTACAGGATACAGGGGGGCGTGCTCTGCAGTGTACAGGGGGCGAGCTCTGCAGTATACAGGATACAGGGGGGCGTGCTCTGCAGTGCACAGGATACAGGGGGCGAGCTCTGCAGTGTACAGGATACAGGGGTGCATGCTCTGCAGTGTACAGGATACAGGGGAGCGTGCTCTGCAGTGTACAGGATACAGGGGGGCGAGCTCTGCAGTGTACAGGATACAGGGGGGCGTGCTCTGCAGTGTACAGGATACAGGGGGGCGTGCTCTGCAGTGTACAGGATACAGGGGGCGAGCTCTGCAGTGTACAGGATACAGGGGGGCGTGCTCTGCAGTGTACAGGATACAGGGGGGCGAGCTCTGCAGTGTACAGGATACAGGGGGGCGTGCTCTGCAGTGTACAGGATACAGGGGGGCGTGCTCTGCAGTGTACAGGATACAGGGGGGGCGTGCTCTGCAGTGTACAGGATACAGGGGGGCGAGCTCTGCAGTGTACAGGATACAGGGGGGCGTGCTCTGCAGTGTACAGGGGGGCGTGCTCTGCAGTGTACAGGATACAGGGGGGCGTGCTCTGCAGGATACAGTGGGCGAGCTCTGCAGTGTACAGGATACAGGGGGGCGTGCTCTGCAGTGTACAGGATACAGGGGGCGAGCTCTGCAGTGTACAGGATACAGGGGGGCGTGCTCTGCAGTGTACAGAGGGCGTGCTCTGCAGTGTACAGGATACAGGGGAGCGTGCTCTGCAGTGTACAGGGGGGCGTGCTCTGCAGTGTACAGGATACAGGGGGGCGAGCTCTGCAGTGTACAGGATACAGGGGGGCGAGCTCTGCAGTGTACAGGATACAGGGGGGGCGTGCTCTGCAGTGTACAGGATACAGGGGGGCGAGCTCTGCAGTGTACAGGATACAGGGGGGCGAGCTCTGCAGTGTACAGGATACAGAGGGGCGAGCTCTGCAGTGTACAGGATACAGGGGGGCGTGCTCTGCAGTGTACAGGATACAGGGGGGGCGAGCTCTGCAGTGTACAGGATACAGGGGGGCGAGCTCTGCAGTGTACAGGATACAGGGGGGCGTGCTCTGCAGTGCACAGGATACAGGGGGCGTGCTCTGCAGTGTACAGGATACAGGGGGCGAGCTCTGCAGTGTACAGGATACAGGGGGGCGTGCTCTGCAGTGTACAGGGGGGCGTGCTCTGCAGTGTACAGGATACAGGGGGGCGAGCTCTGCAGTGTACAGGGGGGCGTGCTCTGCAGTGTACAGGATACAGGGGGGCGTGCTCTGCAGGATACAGTGGGCGAGCTCTGCAGTGTACAGGATACAGGGGGGCGTGCTCTGCAGTGTACAGGATACAGGGGGCGAGCTCTGCAGTATACAGGATACAGGGGGGCGTGCTCTGCAGTGCACAGGATACAGGGGGCGTGCTCTGCAGTGTACAGGGGGCGTGCTCTGCAGTGTACAGGATACAGGGGGCGAGCTCTGCAGTGTACAGGATACAGGGAGGCGTGCTCTGCAGTGTACAGGGGGGCATGCTCTGCAGTGTACAGGATACAGGGGGCGAGCTCTGCAGTGTACAGGATACAGGGAGGCGTGCTCTGCAGTGTACAGGGGGGCATGCTCTGCAGTGTACAGGATACAGTTTGGTTCCTTTGAATAGAGGAGTGAAACAACACGGATCGTTTGCCTGCGGCAGTTGTAATATATGCCGACACATGACCCCGACAAAAACCTTCATTAACCTTCTTGATGGTAAGAGATTCCCAATAAGAAGCTTCATTAATTGCCGCAGTAGAAATGTAATTTACGCTCTCATTTGTCCTTGCCATCAAATATATGTAGGACAGACCACGCAAGAGTTGCACAAAAGGACACAACAACATCTGTCCAATATTAGGCGAGCCATGAGCATGGTCCATACCACATTGGATTTGACCTCGGTAGCAGCACACTTTAAGGAATATCATGGTGGTAAGTATGACCATTTGGAGGTGGTGGGTTTGGAGAGGATTAGAACTGGTATAAGGGGAGGCGATGTGGTTAAAAAATTACTAAGAGCAGAGTCTAGATGGATTTATGAGCTGGGCTGTTTGGAACCTAGGGGTTTGAATGAAGAGTTGCTATATACTGGCTTTTATAAGTAATAATTCTTCTTCAATAGTTTATATATAAATTTTTATATTTTTTATTTTTCTATTTTAATTTTTATATTTATATTTCTCTTTATTTTTTTATATATTTTTATATATATTGCCGCTGGTACTTTACGGGCTTTTGCACCACACACTTTTGTCTGTTTGTTTGCTTCACTACATGCACTTACACATATACTCACATATTCTTTTTCCTCATAATCACACACTCATACTATCCTTACACCTATACTATGCCTACATTTATACACTCCTTATTCATTTACACCTAAACACTTCCCCCTTTTTTCCCCACGTTTTTCTTGCAGATACACTGTATCATTGGCTGTTATATATATACTCTTTTGTGTATTAAACTTCCCCTGCCCCTATCTATAAGACCCATTGACCTCTGCATACCACATCCCCTCTATCCCTTTTGTGTGAGATCTGCCACCCCCGTGGGACTTCTTATGCCTCATTGCAGTTGGACTCTTTATTGCCTGTATTGGGACACGGTTACCTGTCATTTCATCAGGACTGCAACATTGGGCCCTCTTCTCTACATCTACAAAGAGATCTTTTACATCGGAATGGATTCTTTCTGAAGAATTGTATATATCTACTTAATGGACATATCTGTGTGGCACTGCTACGCCGCTGGCGTCCCTTTTCCATTGCCATCTGACTGTGATTGCATACATCTGTATATATTTGTATATTTCTTCTTTGTTTTTGTAAATATATGTTTTTCTTTGTTATTACTAATTTATTATTCAGACTACTACTGTGCCGATTTATTCTTTCGGCACATTATGTGGATTGGCTCCTTGTGCCTGGCTCTGAGTTTGCGTCTCTAGTGTTCTTATCTTCTTTAGTACTTGTTATGGGACTTATTACTATTATTCCGGGATATATGGTCTTTGATAATCATGTTGGGGACATCTTACTAATCTTTGGTAATTTCTCTGGCGCATGCGTATTTATTATAATGGTGTATTTTTAATCTATTAAGGGGTCGTACATGTGCATATGTATGTGTTGGTATGTGTGTGTGTATATGTGTATATTTGTATATGTATGTACATGTTTCATTATTTATGATTATGTATTTAGGTACTCTTCTTATAATATTATTTTTCTGCACATGTGCAATGATATATATATATCACCAATATTGGGAATATTTCAATATATGGGTCTCCAGTTTTTATGGGACTTATTACAATTATTTTGGTATATATGGTTTTTGATAATCATGTTGGGGACATCTTATTAATCATTGGTAGCATTTTTTGCGCTTGCATATTTATTATAGTTCATTATTTATGATTAGGCATTTAGGTATTTCTTATTATACATATATCACCAATTTGTTTTTCCTTGCACTGTTCGTTTGGGGGTCGCACAGTACACTATAAGTGTAGCACAGTATGGTGTTTGTATATACTCCGTGATTATTTTAATTATGGCCACGCATGCGCATTGCGATGTATTGGTATATATAATTGTTCATGGATACCAGTTATACATTATACACATGACCGCTATAAGTAGATCTATTGCGATGTATTGGTATATATAATTGTTCATGGATACCAGTTATACATTATACACATGACCGCTATAAGTAGATCTATTGCGATGTATTGGTATATATAATTGTTCATGGATACCAGTTATACATTATACACATGACCGCTATAAGTAGATCTATTGCGATGTATTGGTATATATAATTGTTCATGGATACCAGTTATACATTATACACATGACCGCTATAAGTAGATCTATTGCGATGTATTGGTATATATAATTGTTCATGGATACCAGTTATACATTATACACATGACCGCTATAAGTAGATCTACTTTTGTTGAGTAAATATATATATTTCCCTCATGTTTTTTTATTCAGCAGTGAATACATGCGGTCATGTGATGTATTGTGCTCATGTGACCGTATGACGTAGGATTACTTGCGGTCATGTGGTATACTGCTATCATGTGACCGCATGACGCACAGTGCATTTTGGACATGCGTACTACTGGTACTGGGGACGCCGGTGGCGCCATCTTGGAGCCAGGATACATGGAGCCAATCACCCACACAGGTATTGATTAAACTTATTGTGTTCAGATTTAGCATTTATGAATTACCATATAAATATAGATCCTTTGACATGTATCATCACCCCTGAGGAAGTCCGGTAGTGCGGACGGAACGCGTGGGGCTCCTCCTATTGACACCCCGTTGTGTCACTGTTCATTTCTTGGTTAGGTGGTAACTATCTATTGTTTGGGTATCACTGTATTATCTGCCTATTCATCTTATTGTTGCTTGTATTAGTTTTGATATCCTATTCTTTATGGCAATATATTTTTTTTCACTTTTGAAGGGTTATTTACCTTTTTTATTTTGAACAGGACACATTATAATCCTTTTACGGGGTGTCAAGGTGGATGACACCTTACGTGGTGTCTCCACGTTTGGTGTGCTTTTTAAGTGTTTTTAATCTTTTTGGATCTATGAGTATTATTTATATCTCTTTTTGTACCTGTGGAATAAAGTACTGTTATTTTTGAGCTTATTCTATGATTTGTGGTGTGCTTACTTACCATATGGCATATACTTTTCTTTGCTTTCTCTGGTATACAGGTTTTTTATATGCCTATTGTTAGCACCCAACTTTATAAATTGTTTTGGCTGTGCATGCCCCCCATTTGTTGTTTTCTTTTACAGGATACAGGGGGGCGTGCTCTGCAGTGTACAGGGGGGCATGCTCTGCAGTGTACAGGATACAGGGGGCGTGCTCTGCAGTGTACAGGGGGGCGTGCTCTGCAGTGTACAGGATACAGGGGGCGAGCTGTGCAGTGTACAGGATACAGGGGGGCGTGCTCTGCAGTGTACAGGGGGGCGTGCTCTGCAGTGTACAGGATACAGGGGGCGAGCTCTGCAGTGTACAGGGGGGCGTGCTCTGCAGTGTACAGGATACAGGGGGGCGAGCTCTGCAGTGTACAGGATACAGGGGGGCGTGCTCTGCAGTGTACAGGATACAGGGGGGCGAGCTCTGCAGTGTACAGGATACAGGGGGGCGTGCTCTGCAGTGTACAGGATAAAGGGGGGCGAGCTCTGCAGTGTACAGGATACAGGGGGCGAGCTCTGCAGTGTACAGGATACAGAGGGGCGAGCTCTGCAGTGTACAGGATACAGGGGGGCGAGCTCTGCAGTGTACAGGATACAGAGGGGCGAGCTCTGCAGTGTACAGGATACAGGGGGGCGAGCTCTGCAGTGTACAGGATACAGGGGGGCGTGCTCTGCAGTGTACAGGATAAAGGGGGGCGAGCTCTGCAGTGTACAGGATAAAGGGGGGCGAGCTCTGCAGTGTACAGGATACAGGGGGGCGTGCTCTGCAGTGTAAAGGATACAGGGGGGCGTGCTCTGCAGTGTAAAGGATACAGGGGGGCGTGCTCTGCAGTGTACAGGATACAGGGGGCGAGCTCTGCAGTGTACAGGGGGGCGTGCTCTGCAGTGTACAGGATACAGGGGGGCGAGCTCTGCAGTGTACAGGGGGACGTGCTCTGCAGTGTACAGGATACAGGGGGGCATGCTCTGCAGTGTACAGGATACAGGGGGAGCGAGCTCTGCAGTGTACAGGATACAGGAGGGCGTGCTCTGCAGTGAACAGGATACAGGAGGGTGAGTTCTGCAGTGTACAGGATACAGGGGGGCGAGCTCTGCAGTGTACAGGATACAGGGGGGCATGCTCTGCAGTGTACAGGATACAGGGGGGCATGCTCTGCAGTGTACAGGATACAGGGGTGCATGCTCTGCAGTGTACAGGATACAGGGGGGCATGCTCTGCAGTGTACAGGATACAGGGGGGCATGCTCTGCAGTGTACAGGATACAGGGGGGCATGCTCTGCAGTGTACAGGATACAGGGGGGCGAGCTCTGCAGTGTACAGGATATAGGGGGGCGAGCTCTGCAGTGTACAGGATACAGGGGGGCGAGCTCTGCAGTGTACAGGGGGCGAGCTCTGCAGTGTACAGGATACAGAGGGGCGTGCTCTGCAGTGTACAGGATACAGGGGGCGAGCTCTTCCTCCTAACCTCAGCCTCCAGGTCATGCAGCTCTCCCAGAAGCCTCTCCCGCTCCTCCTCAGCCTCCAGCAGCTGCTGGTCAGCCAGGCCCTGGATCTCCTCCATGGTCTTCAACCTCTCGCTCAGCCTCCGCACCTCCTTCTCCAGTTCCCGCACTTTGGCCTCGTTCTGCCGCTTCTCCTGCTGGATCTACCGGGAGAAAACGATAAATCCTCGTTTCTGTCATCATTAAAGAGCCGGAAAAACAGGAGAACCTGGTGTGTGTGTATAATATATATGTATATATGTATATATCAACCATCTTACTGAGTTTTCATATAATATAACAGTGGGACAGAAGAAAAGTATAAATTCATGTATATACATATCCAATAAAACAAGGCCGGGGGGGGGGGATGGTGTAATATACATGTAAGGACTAGTAATAGGGTGAGATGTTCCCCCGGGGGGGGGGGGATGGTGTAATATACATGTAAGGACTAGTATTTTATACATAAAGAACCATATTGAGGCTAGTTTAACAATTTAAAACCACATACTTTATTATAAAATTAAAACATACAGAAAAACGATTTGCAATAAATAGAAAAGACCAGCAGATGGCAGTATACAAGCACACAAATAAATATGTAGATTCTTAAATTTTTATAATCTCTAGGTTAGTGCAAAATGTACTTCCATGCTCCCTATATGCAGGCTAGTATGAATACTCTCACCGTCGTCCACACTGGGACAAATAGTACCGGCTAACTAACCTCACAGTAAATTACATTCATATGCTCTTAAGCACTTACCCATTACTGCTGCTATGTATCTGCCACCATATACCCCTCAACGACGTTTCGCGTTGGTTTGCTTCCTCAGGAGGGTGGACACCCTCCTGAGGAAGCAAACCAACGCGAAACGTCGTTGAGGGGTATATGGTGGCAGATACATAGCAGCAGTAATGGGTAAGTGCTTAAGAGCATATGAATGTAATTTACTGTGAGGTTAGTTAGCCGGTACTATTTGTCCCAGTGTGGACGACGGTGAGAGTATACATACTAGCCTGCATATAGGGAGCATGGAAGTACATTTTGCACTAACCTAGAGATTATAAAAATTTAAGAATCTACATATTTATTTGTGTGCTTGTATACTGCCATCTGCTGGTCTTTTCTATTTATTGCAAATCGTTTTTCTGTATGTTGTAATTTTATAATAAAGTATGTGGTTTTAAATTGTTAAACTAGCCTCAATATGGTTCTTTATGTATAAAATAAGTTATAGAGGTGTAGATGTTATAAGGTAAACTGGATATAACCTGTGTTGAGACAGGAATATTGTGATAAATTCTTTTTATCCAGGTGGAATTAGTGGTATAATGTATGGACTAGTAATAGGGTGAGATGTACCCCGGAGGGGGGGGGGTAATATACATGTAAGGACTAGTAATAGGGTGAGATGTACCCCGGGGGGGGGGGGATGGTGTAATATACATGTAAGGACTAGTAATAGGGTGAGATGTACCCCGGGGGGGGGGTGTAATATACATGTAAGGACTAGTAATAGGGTTAGATGTACCCCGGAGGGGGGGGGGTAATATACATGTAAGGACTAGTAATAGGGTGAGATGTACCCCGGGGGGGGGGGGGGGGATGGTGTAATATACATGTAAGGACTAGTAATAGGGGGTGAGATGTAACCCCGGGGGGGGGGGGGGATGGATAGATAGATAGATAGATAGATAGAGATAGCCGGTTGCCATGTATGAACGAGAAGCCTTTCGATAGTTAAGAAATCCTGAATGCTATCGTAAAGTATCATTTAACCCCACGTCTTCTTTCCAGACAGAATTGGAAGGTTTATTGGATGAAGCACTGGAAAAAAGGATTATATAAAGAAACCCCTTAAAATGCCTGCTGGTGGAAGATCTGAGAATGGCCTGCCTGTACCTACTACCTAAGGTGCACAAGAACCTCAAGTACCCTCCGAGACAACCGATCATGTCGGGAAATGGAAGTTTGTGAATCATTAGGTAAATATTTGGAAACATTTTTGAAACCTCTTGTGGAAAATCTATCATCCTTTATTAAAGATACGGGAGATGTGCTGAGAAGACTCGATGGTATCACATTGGAGAATGATAGGTGGTTAGTTACGTGTGACGTTGAGTCTCTCTATACGCCCGTAATACATAAGGATGGCTTAGAGGCTGTGCAAACATTTTTGGCAATGCATTATACGGATAACGACCTGTGCACTTTTCTCCTGCAGGTACTTGAGTTCCTATTGACACACAATGTGTTTATTTTTAAGGAGACCCTCTACCTGCAGCTCCAGGGAACGGCTATGGGGGCGTCTTGTGCGCCCTCGTATGCCAACCTTTTCCTGGGGCTGTGGGAGAGGGAACTCTTTTTCACGAACCCAGTAAGGAGTGTGGAAAAGGTCCAATTACGGACCCGCTTCATAGATGACATCTTATTTATTTGGCAGGGGACGGAAGAAAGCCTGCTGCAGTTTGTGGAGGATCTAAATGCCAATAAGAAGAATATCAAGTTGACATTGAAGCACAGTCAAGAGAACATAGAGTTTCTAGACTTGAAACTTTACAAAGGTAAGAATGGTTTGGTGGAGAGTGATTTGTACCGCAAGGAGACATCAGTGAATTCACTCTTACATGCTTCCTCTTTCCATCCCAATACCAGTGGGAGAGGGGAATACCAGTGGGACAATTCTTCAGGGCGAGGAAACTATGCTCTGATGATTTTTGCTTTTTGAAACAGGCTACTGATCTCACGAGATGTTTTGAATCGAGGGGTTATAGTAAGCGGTCTATAAGGAGAGGTTTCGATCGAGCAAGACTGGAAAAGAGAGAAAACCTGCTTAGAATGAAGGAGAGAATACGCGATCAAACTCAAGAACAGGTGAGATTCATAACTCCTTATAATGATAAAGCGGAGGAGGTGAAAACTAGTTATAAAAAATTTTGGCCAATCCTGCAAGGGGACGCCACAATAGGAAAATGGATCACGGATACTTCAGCAGTGACGTATAAGAGGACGAAAAATCTAAAGGATATGCTAGTGCGGGGTTATCATAGAGGCACAACGGCACAGAATGTCTTTGGATTTAGGGGCCCCAAGTGGGGGTGTTACCCATGTGGTACATGTGTAGCTTGTTCAAACACTGAAAGAGCAACAGAATTTGTCTCTAGTGATGGGAAGAAGAAATTTTAAATCACACAACACATCACTTGTAACACCGAGGGAGTGGTGTATTATGCGACCTGCCCATGCAACTTGATTTATGTGGGTTTGACTTCACGAAAATTGAAATTGAGGGTACGTGAACATATACAGGATATTCGTCGGGGGATGGAAGTAGAGGATGTGTCCACACTGAAAGCGATTCCAAGACACTTTAGAGCACATCACAATGGAAAGGGAAAGTTGCTGAAAGTGAGAGGGATTGACAGAGTCCATATCGGAAATAGAGGAGGAGATTGGAAAAAGACCTCGGCACAGCTGGAAGCCAAATGGATCATGAGAACAGACTGTGTAAGTCCTAAGGGTTGGAGCAAAGTGCTTATTTTTGTAGTTATGCATATAAAAATATACAGGGAATAGCTGTAGCAATTTCTCGGGGGTCCTTGTGGTGTACCTCATGTATACTAATTGTTTTTATTTTCTATTATTTTAGATTGTGTTTTTAATGTCTTGATGTCCTGCTTGGGTTGGAGGAGAAGACTGAGGAAATATGAAGCACGAGTCGTGGAGCTGAAAATGTTTTTTTTTTTGATATTATTGGATGCCGATATGTATAGATATTTTGGGGTTACACATTAGTTGTAGGTACATACAGGTAGGTTTTAATATTAATTGTATACACTATTGAGCACTTCACATAGATATTCTTTGTATTTTCACACGCTTTATATAAATAAAAATGAATTTTTTGGACACTAATTTATCTTTTTATTTATTTTTTGTAAGCATTTTCTTGTTGTATCACTTAATTGTGTCATTTCACATTTGTCACTATATATTTATAGCACATATGATTATATTATATATTGTAGTTTTATGTATATATGCACTTATGTAATGAAATTTAGTAATAATTTATTTATCTATTTATTATATATATTGATTTATGAAGGAAATAGTCTCATTTTGCACCAGTGGATGTATTATTAATTGTACTGAATCGGCACCTCAGCAGTGTCACTTATCTTGTACACATTGGTTTATATTGGCTGGGATGCTCTGTGGCACACAGATAGGGCGCTTCTAGATACATAGAAATATGGGGTAGACGCCAACCACTGTTTGTAAACATGTTTGCCGCTATGGCAACGCAACCAGTGACGTCAGCAGACCCCGCTCACGTGGGCGTACGTCTGACGTCGGGACGCCGCGCTGTAGTGTACAATCATGTGACCAATGTGGGAGGCGTCTATACACCAGCGATCCTCAGTCTAGGTATATAAGGAGCAGGACTACAGGGACTGATACTCCTCTGTGATCAAGCGGTAACGCGAAACGTGCGTTAGAGGTGGCAGCGCGCAGCTTACAACAGGTACTGTTTGCAGTCTTTGGGATTGAACTTTCCATGTAATTTAGAACTGTCTATTTACTACGGCACTTTGTTCATCCGGGACTTGTGCAATATTGGGTATGTAGTGATTTCTGTGCAGGACCATTCCAGCCAATATCACCCACTTTGTTTTATTATTCGGTTGTGATTTTTACAGTACCTCTAGTGCGCATAATTTTACTCCATTATGTGATTTTATATGTTATATCAATAAAGTGATTTGTATTGCTGAAAGATTGGTAGCGACCCCTTTTTTTGTAGGATTTGTTGTAGGTACCTGGGTCAGGTCTGGTGGTCTTTATAGGAGAGCAAGATAGGAGATAGATAGGAGATAGATAGATAGGAGATAGATAGGAGATAGAGAGATAGATAGGAGATAGATAGGAGATAGATAGGAGATAGATAGATAGGAGATAGATAGATAGATAGGAGATAGATAGGAGATAGATAGGAGATAGATAGGAGATAGATAGATAGGAGATAGATAGATAGATAGGAGATAGATAGATAGGAGATAGATAGATAGGAGATAGATAGATAGGAGATAGATAGGAGATAGATAGATAGGAGATAGATAGATAGATAGGAGATAGATAGGAGATAGATAGGAGATAGAGAGATAGATAGGAGATAGATAGGAGATAGATAGGAGATAGATAGATAGGAGATAGATAGATAGATAGGAGATAGATAGATAGGAGATAGATAGATAGGAGATAGATAGATAGGAGATAGATAGGAGATAGATAGATAGGAGATAGATAGATAGATAGGAGATAGATAGGAGATAGATAGATAGGAGATAGATAGGAGATAGATAGACAGGAGATAGATAGATAGGAGATAGATAGATAGGAGATAGATAGATAGGAGATAGATAGATAGGAGATAGATAGATAGGAGATAGATAGATAGGAGATAGATAGATAGATAGATAGATAGATAGATAGGTAGATAGATAGATAGATAGGAGATAGATAGGAGATAGATAGATAGATAGATAGATAGATAGATAGATAGATAGATAGGAGATAGATAGATAGGAGATAGATAGGAGATAGATAGATAGATAGATAGGAGATAGATAGATAGGAGATAGATAGATAGGAGATAGATAGATAGGAGATAGATAGATAGGAGATAGATAGATAGGAGATAGATAGATAGGAGATAGATAGATAGGAGATAGATAGATAGGAGATAGATAGATAGGAGATAGATAGATAGATAGATAGATAGATAGATAGATAGATAGATAGGAGATAGATAGGAGATAGATAGGAGATAGATAGATAGATAGATAGATAGATAGATAGATAGATAGGAGATAGGAGATAGATAGATAGATAGATAGATAGATAGATAGATAGATAGGAGATAGATAGATAGGAGATAGATAGATAGATAGATAGATAGATAGATAGGAGATAGATAGATAGATAGATAGATAGATAGATAGATAGATAGATAGGAGATAGATAGATAGGAGATAGATAGATAGATAGATAGATAGATAGATAGATAGATAGGTAGGAGATAGATAGATAGGAGATAGATAGATAGGAGATAGATAGATAGGTAGGAGATAGATAGGAGATAGATAGATAGGAGATAGATAGATAGATAGGAGATAGATAGATAGATAGATAGATAGATAGATAGATAGATAGGAGATAGATAGATAGATAGGAGATAGATAGGAGATAGATAGATAGGAGATAGATAGATAGGAGATAGATAGGAGATAGATAGGAGATAGATAGGAGATAGATAGGAGATAGATAGATAGATAGATAGATAGATAGATAGGAGATAGATAGATAGATAGATAGATAGATAGATAGATAGATAGATAGATAGGAGATAGATAGGAGATAGATAGATAGATAGATAGATAGATAGATAGATAGATAGATAGGAGATAGATAGATAGGAGATAGATAGATAGGAGATAGATAGGAGATAGATAGGAGATAGATAGATAGATAGATAGATAGATAGATAGATAGATAGATAGGAGATAGATAGATAGATAGATAGGAGATAGAGAGATAGATAGATAGGAGATAGATAGATAGATAGATAGATAGATAGATAGATAGATAGATAGATAGATAGATAGGAGATAGATAGATAGATAGATAGATACACTGGGCTGTATATATAATGGTATGCTGGGCTGTATATATAATGGTGTGCTTGGCTGTTTATAGATATGTGTGTAGATAGATACACTGGGGTGTATAGCTAGATATATAACCAGTAGGAAGAGGAGATGGTGATCCTGCTATATAGCTCTCTAGTGACATCATATCTGGAATACTGTGACCAGTTCTGGAGACCTCACCTACAGAAAGTTAGTGATAAAATAGAACGGGTCCAAAGACGGCTACAAAAATGGTGGAGGGTGTGCGGCATAACACATATCAGGAAAGACTGATGGATTTGTATCTATATAGTCTGGGGGAAGAAGGGAAAGGGGGGACATGATGGAAACCTTTATATATGTTACAGGAGGAAGAAGGGAGAGGGAGGACATGATGGAAACCTTTATATATGTTACAGGAGGAAGAAGGGAAAGGGAGGACATGATGGAAACCTTTATATATGTTACAGGAGGAAGAAGGGAAAGGGAGGACATGATGGAAACCTTTATATATGTTACAGGAGGAAGAAGGGACAGGGAGGACATGATGGAAACCTTTATATATGTTACAGGAGGAAGAAGGGAAAGGGAGGACATGGTGGAAACCTTTATATATGTTACAGGGGGAAGAAGGGAAAGGAGGGACATGATGGAAACCTTTATATATGTTACAGGAGGAAGAAGGGAAAGGGGGAACATGATGGGAACCTTTATATATGTTACAGGGGGAAGAAGGGAAAGGGGGGACATGATGGAAACCTTTATATATGTTACAGGAGGAAGAAGGGAAAGGGAGGACATGGTGGAAACCTTTATATATGTTACAGGGGGAAGAAGGGAAAGGAGGGACATGATGGAAACCTTTATATATGTTACAGGAGGAAGAAGGGAAAGGGGAGACATGATGGAAACCTTTATATATGTTACAGGAGGAAGAAGGGAAAGGGGACATGGTGGAAACCTTTATATATGTTACAGGAGGAAGAAGGGAAAGGGGACATGGTGGAAACCTTTATATATGTTACAGGGGGAAGAAGGGAAAGGGGGGACATGATGGAAACCTTTATATATGTTACAGGAGGAAGAAGGGAAAGGGGAGACATGATGGAAACCTTTATATATGTTACAGGAGGGAAGAAGGGAAAGGGAGACATGATGGAAACCTTTATATATGTTACAGGAGGAAGAAGGGAAAGGGGACATGGTGGAAACCTTTATATATGTTACAGGGGGAAGAAGGGAAAGGGGGGACATGATGGAAACCTTTATATATGTTACAGGAGGAAGAAGGGAAAGGGAGGACATGGTGGAAACCTTTATATATGTTACAGGGGGAAGAAGGGAAAGGAGGGACATGATGGAAACCTTTATATATGTTACAGGAGGAAGAAGGGAAAGGGAGGACATGATGGAAACCTTTATATATGTTACAGGAGGAAGAAGGGAAAGGAGGGACATGATGGAAACCTTTATATATGTTACAGGAGGGAAGAAGGGAAATGGGGACATGATGGAAACCTTTATATATGTTACAGGAGGGAAGAAGGGAAAGGGGGACATGATGGAAACCTTTATATATGTTACAGGAGGAAGAAGGGAAAGGGAGGACATGATGGAAACCTTTATATATGTTACAGGAGGAAGAAGGGAAAGGGGGACATGATGGAAACCTTTATATATGTTACAGGAGGAAGAAGGGAAAGGGAGGACATGATGGGAACCTTTATATATGTTACAGGAGGAAGAAGGGAAAGGAGGGACATGATGGAAACCTTTATATATGTTACAGGAGGAAGAAGGGAAAGGGGGGACATGATGGAAACCTTAATATATGTTACAGGAGGGAAGAAGGGAAAGGGGACATGATGGAAACCTTTATATATGTTACAGGAGGAAGAAGGGAAAGGGAGGACATGATGGAAACCTTTATATATGTTACAGGAGGAAGAAGGGAAAGGGAAGACATGATGGAAACCTTTATATATGTTACAGGAGGAAGAAGGGAAAGGGGGGACATGATGGGAACCATTATATACGTTATAGGAGGAAGAAGGGAAAGGGAGGACATGATGGAAACCTTTATATATGTTACAGGAGGGAAGAAGGGAAAGGGGAGACATGATGGAAACCTTTATATATGTTACAGGAGGAAGAAGGGAAAGGGAGGACATGATGGAAACCTTTATATATGTTACAGGAGGAAGAAGGGAAAGGGAGGACATGATGGAAACCTTTATATATGTTACAGGAGGGAAGAAGGGAAAGGGGGCATGATGGAAACCTTTATATATGTTACAGGAGGGAAGAAGGGAAAGGGAGGACATGATGGAAACCTTTATATATGTTACAGGGGGAAGAAGGGAAAGGGAGGACATGATGGAAACCTTTATATATGTTACAGGGGGAAGAAGGGAAAGAAGGGACATGATGGAAACCTTTATATATGTTACAGGGGGAAGAAGGGAAAGGGGGTACATGATGGAAACCTTTATATATGTTACAGGGGGAAGAAGGGAAAGGGGGTACATGATGGAAACCTTTATATATGTTACAGGGGGAAGAAGGGAAAGGGAGGACATGATGGAAACCTTTATATATGTTACAGGAGGGAAGAAGGGAAAGGGAGGACATGATGGAAACCTTTATATATGTTACAGGGGGAAGAAGGGAAAGGGGGTACATGATGGAAACCTTTATATATGTTACAGGGGGAAGAAGGGAAAGGGGGTACATGATGGAAACCTTTATATATGTTACAGGAGGAAGAAGGGAAAGGGGAGACATGATGGAAACCTTTATATGTGTTACAGGAGGGAAGAAGGGAAAGGGAGGACATGGTGGAAACCTTTATATATGTTACAGGAGGAAGAAGGGAAAGGAAGAGATGATGGAAACCTTTATATGTGTTACAGGAGGGAAGAAGGGAAAGGAGGGACATGATGGAAACCTTTATATGTGTTACAGGAGGGAAGAAGGGAAAGGAGGGACATGATGGAAACCTTTATATATGTTACAGGAGGAAGAAGGGAAAGGAGGGACATTATGGAAACCTTTATATACGTTACAGGAGGAAGAAGGGAAAGGAGGACATGATGGAAACCTTTATATATGTTACAGGAGGAAGAAGGGAAAGGAAGAGATGATGGAAACCTTTATATGTGTTACAGGAGGGAAGAAGGGAAAGGAGGACATGATGGAAACCTTTATATGTGTTACAGGAGGGAAGAAGGGAAAGGAGGGACATGATGGAAACCTTTATATACGTTACAGGAGGAAGAAGGGAAAGGAGGGACATTATGGAAACCTTTATATACGTTACAGGAGGAAGAAGGGAAAGGAGGACATGATGGAAACCTTTATATGTGTTACAGGAGGGAAGAAGGGAAAGGAGGGACATGATGGAAACCTTTATATACGTTACAGGAGGAAGAAGGGAAAGGGGGGACATGATGGAAACCTTTATATATGTTACAGGAGGAAGAAGGGAAAGGGGGGACATGATGGAAACATTTATATATGTTACAGGAGGAAGAAGGGAAAGGGAGGACATGATGGAAACCTTTATATATGTTACAGGAGGAAGAAGGGAAAGGGGACATGATGGAAATATATATATATGTTACAGGAGGAAGAAGGGAAAGGGAGGACATGATGGAAACCTTTATATATGTTACAGGGGGAAGAAGGGAAAGGGGGACATGATGGAAACCTTTATATATGTTACAGGAGGAAGAAGGGAAAGGGAGGACATGATGGAAACCTTTATATATGTTACAGGAGGAAGAAGGGAAAGGGGGGGCATGATGGAAACCTTTATATATGTTACAGGAGGAAGAAGGGAAAGGAGGGACATGATGGAAACCTTTATATATGTTACAGGAGGAAGAAGGGAAAGGAGGACATGATGGAAACCTTTATATATGTTACAGGAGGAAGAAGGGAAAGGGAGGACATGATGGAAACTTTTATATATGTTACAGGAGGAAGAAGGGAAAGGGAGGACATGATGGAAACCTTTATATATGTTACAGGAGGAAGAAGGGAAAGGGAGGACATGATGGAAACCTTTATATATGTTACAGGAGGAAGAAGGGAAAGGGAGGACATGATGGAAACCTTTATATATGTTACAGGAGGAAGAAGGGAAAGGAGGACATGATGGAAACCTTTATATATGTTACAGGAGGAAGAAGGGAAAGGAGGGCATGATGGAAACTTTTATATATGTTACAGGAGGAAGAAGGGAAAGGGAGGACATGATGGAAACCTTTATATATGTTACAGGAGGAAGAAGGGAAAGGGAGGACATGATGGAAACCTTTATATATGTTACAGGAGGGAAGAAGGGAAAGGGACATGATGGAAACCTTTATATATGTTACAGGAGGGAAGAAGGGAAAGGGAGGACATGATGGAAACCTTTATATATGTTACAGGGGGAAGAAGGGAAAGGAGGGGACAAGATGGAAACCTATATATATGTTACAGGGGGAAGAAGGGAAAGGAGGGGACAAGATGGAAACCTATATATATGTTACAGAGGGAAGAAGAGAGAAGTTAGTAGGATCAGATCAGAAGAAACATGAGGCAATATTACTTTACTGAAAGAGTAGTAGATGCTTGGAGGAAACTTCCAGCAGATGTGGTTGGTAAATCTAAAATAACAGGCAGGCGAGATGGAGCGAGCGAGGGGGGGGCAGGCGAGATGGAGCGAGCGAGGGGGGGCAGGCGAGATGGAGCGAGCGAGGGGGGGCAGGCGAGATGGAGAGAGCGAGGGGGGGCAGGCGAGATGGAGCGAGCGAGGGGGGGCAGGCGAGATGGAGCGAGCGAGGGGGGGCAGGCGAGATGGAGCGAGCGAGGGGGGGGCAGGCGAGATGGAGCGAGCGAAGGGGGGGCAGGCGAGATGGAGCGAGCGAGGGGGGCAGGCGAGATGGAGCGAGCGAGGGGGGGCAGGCGAGATGGAGCGAGCGAGGGGGGGGCAGGCGAGATGGAGCGAGCGAGGGGGGGCAGGCGAGATGGAGCGAGCGAGGGGGGGCAGGCGAGATGGAGCGAGCGAGGGGGGGCAGGCGAGATGGAGCGAGTGAGGGGGGGCAGGCGAGATGGAGCGAGCGAGGGGGGGCAGGCGAGATGGAGCGAGCGAGGGGGGGGCAGGCGAGATGGAGCGAGCGAGGGGGGCAGACGAGATGGAGCGAGCGAGGGGGGCAGGCGAGATGGAGCGAGCGAGGGGGGGCAGGCGAGATGGAGCGAGCGAGGGGGGGCAGGCGAGATGGAGCGAGCGAGGGGGGGCAGGCGAGATGGAGCAAGCGAGGGGGGGCAGGCGAGATGGAGAGAGCGAGGGGGGGCAGGCGAGATGGAGCGAGCGAGGGGGGGCAGGCGAGATGGAGCGAGCGAGGGGGGGGCAGGCAAGATGGAGCGAGCGAAGGGGGGGCAGGCGAGATGGAGCGAGTGAGGGGGGCAGGCGAGATGGAGCGAGCGAGGGGGGGCAGGCGAGATGGAGCGAGCGAGGGGGGGGCAGGCGAGATGGAGCGAGCGAGGGGGGGGCAGGCGAGATGGAGCGAGCGAGGGGGGGCAGGCGAGATGGAGCGAGCGAGGGGGGGGCAGGCAGGGCGAGACGAGATGGAGCGGGGGGTTTATCTGCCAACAATCTTCTAATTTTCTATGTAAAACCTGCAAACAAACTGGAGACTAGGGGTGCTGTTACTGGAAGAAAGCGGCCATGTTTTTCTAAATGACACCTTTAACAATCTTAAACACATGAAGTCAGTAAGAAGGGATTGTGGGTAATAGTCCACGCCTCACCTGAGCGTCGGCTGCCTTATCACAGGCTTTCTTATAATCGTCCGGAGCCTCCCGGGCCCGCTCCTGCAGGGCGGCCACCTCCTCCTCCAGCCTCCGCTCCCGCTCCTCAGCCAATCTCTTCTCCTCCTCTGACTTGGCCAGGATCTGACTGATCTGCTGCTGGAGGTCGGAAAGATTCTGTCCCAGCACATCAGAGGGGCCCGAGCACCTAAAGAGGAGAGCAAAGCTCAGCACTGCTACATCTAGACTGCTACTACTCTCCTCCTCACCCTCCACACTGCTACATCTACAGCTCCACTACTCCCCTCATCTCCCTCCACACTGCTACATCTACAGCTCCACTACTCCCCTCATCTCCCTCCACACTGCTACATCTACAGCTCCACTACTCCCCTCACCCTCCACACTGCTACATCTACAGCTCCACTACTCCCCTCATCTCCCTCCACACTGCTACATCTACAGCTCCACTACTCCCCTCACCCTCCACACTGCTACATCTACAGCTCCACTACTCCCCTCACCCTCCACACTGCTACATCTACAGCTCCACTACTCCCCTCACACTCCACACTGCTACATCTAGACTGCTACTACTCTCCTCCTCACCCTCCACACTGCTACATCTACAGCTCCACTACTCCCCTCATCTCCCTCCACACTGCTACATCTACAGCTCCACTACTCCCCTCACCCTCCACACTGCTACATCTACAGCTCCACTACTCTCCTCACCCTCCACACTGCTACATCTACAGCTCCACTACTCTCCTCACCCTCCACACTGCTACATCTACAGCTCCACTACTCTCCTCACCCTCCACACTGCTACATCTACAGCTCCACTACTCTCCTCACCCTCCACACTGATACATCTACAGCTCCACTACTCCCGTCATCACCCTCCACACTGATACATCTACAGCTCCACTACTCCCGTCATCACCCTCCACACTGATACATCTACAGCTCCACTACTCCCCTCACCCTCCTACATCTACAGCTCCACTACTCCCCTCACCCTCCACACTGCTACATCTACAGCTCCACTACTCTCCTCACTCCACACTGCTACATCTACAGCTCCACTACTCCCCCTCATCACCCTCCACACTGATACATCTACAGCTCCACTACTCCCCTCATCACCCTCCACACTGCTACATCTACAGCTCCACTACTCCCCTCACCCTCCACACTGATACATCTACAGCTCCACTACTCCCCTCACCCTCCACACTGATACATCTACAGCTCCACTACTCTCCTCACTCCACACTGCTACATCTACAGCTCCACTACTCCCCCTCATCACCCTCCACACTGATACATCTACAGCTCCACTACTCCCGTCATCACCCTCCACACTGATACATCTACAGCTCCACTACTCCCCTCACCCTCCACACTGCTACATCTACAGCTCCACTACTCCCCTCACCCTCCACACTGCTACATCTACAGCTCCACTACTCCCGTCATCACCCTCCACACTGATACATCTACAGCTCCACTACTCCCCTCACCCTCCACACTGCTACATCTACAGCTCCACTACTCCCCCTCATCACCCTCCACACTGCTACATCTACAGCTCCACTACTCCCCTCACCCTCCACAGTGCTGCATCTACAGCTCCACTACTCCCCTCACCCTCCACACTGCTACATCTACATCTCCACTCCTCCTCCTGACACTCCACACTGCTGCATCTCTAGCTCCTGCTGGCGCTGTGCACACTATGATCTGTATGGCGAGGCATAGGACTGTGTGAGGCGGTGACGCACCGGATGTCTCCCACTCCTGTGTGCAGCTTCCTCCGGAGCTCGGACACTCGGGCGGTGATCTGCTCGGGGGGCACCAGGGTGGCTGCAGCATCACTCAGCCGACAGCCCAGATTCTCCACCTCCAGCTTTAGGGAATCATTTTCTTTCTAGGAATAACAAGAGAAGATACAGTGTGCAGAATACAGACTGTAAGATGGAGATGGGTCCGAGAGCAGAGCTCTCCCCACCACAGCCTGCATTATACTCCAGAGCAGCACTCACTATTCTGCTGGTGGGGTCACTGTGTACATACATTACTGATCCTGTATTATACCCCAGAGCTGCACTCACTATTCTGCTGGTGGGGTCACTGTGTACATACATTACTGATCCTGTATTATACTCCAGAGCAGCACTCACTATTCTGCTGGTGGGGTCACTGTGTACATACATTACTGATCCTGTATTATACCCCAGAGCTGCACTCACTATACTGCTGGTGGGGTCACTGTGTACATATATAACATTTCCTGTATTATACCCCAGAGCTGCACTCTCCATTCTGCTGGTGGGGTCACTGTGTACATACATTACTGATCCTGTATTATACCCCAGAGCTGCACTCACTATACTGCTGGTGGGGTCACTGTGTACATATATAACATTTCCTGTATTATACCCCAGAGCTGCACTCTCCATTCTGCTGGTGGGGTCACTGTGTACATACATTACTGATCCTGTATTATACCCCAGAGCTGCACTCCCCATTCT
The DNA here is from genome assembly GCA_027789725.1 of Dendropsophus ebraccatus. Taxonomy (NCBI): domain Eukaryota; kingdom Metazoa; phylum Chordata; class Amphibia; order Anura; family Hylidae; genus Dendropsophus; species Dendropsophus ebraccatus. The sequence continues at coordinate 233,937 of JAQFWZ010000028.1, forward strand.
GCTGGTGGGGTCACTGTGTACATATATAACATTTCCTGTATTATACCCCAGAGCTGCACTCTCCATTCTGCTGGTGGGGTGACTGTGTAGATAGATTCCCCTGGAGCTTTACCTGCAGCTGCTGGACCTGGAGTGTCAGCTTCTTGCTGTCTCTGTCTCGCTCCTGTAACATGGCAGCTTTGGTGAGTGCACTCTCCAGGGCGTGGCGGTCTATCTGGCGCTCGGCTTTCCATGCAGAATTCTCGGCCTGTAGTAGTAAGACACAGCTGTGACTCTCCCTCACTGTAGTAACAGGGCCGCCTCTCGGCCAGCTCTCCTGCTGCTTACCTGCTGCTGCTTCTTCCGCTGCTCCAGCTCCTGCCTCAGCTGTGTGATCTCAGATTCTCTGGCCCCCAGCTCTGCCTCATATGCGCTGAGGTCTCCCTGCGCCTGTCTCAGCTCCTCCGCAACCTCCTGCTGCTGCTGCAGACTGCGCTCCAATTCTTCAATCTCCTGCAACAAAACATCAAACATCAGACCATCGTCCATCAGGTCATTACCATGAATAAATTACATTGTTGCAGTAAAATTGTACGGGAGGATGAAGAGGCCGTGTGCCAACATACGGGAGGATGAAGAGGCCGCGTGCCAACATACAGGAGGATGAAGAGGCTGCGTGCCAACATACGGGAGGATGAAGAGGCCGTGTGCCAACATACGGGAGGATGAAGAGGCCGCGTGCCAACATACGGGAGGATGAAGAGGCCGCGTGCCAACATACGGGAGGATGAAGAGGCCGCGTGCCAACATACGGGAGGATGAAGAGGCTGCGTGCCAACATACGGGAGGATGAAGAGGCCGTGTGCCAACATACGGGAGGATGAAGAGGCCGTGTGCCAACATACGGGAGGATGAAGAGGCCGCGTGCCAACATACGGGAGGATGAAGCAGCCTCATGCCAATGTACGGGAGGATGAAGAGGCCTCAGCACAACATACAGAAGAAGAATCAGCCTCATAATATATGGAAGAAGAAGCCTGGTGACAGCAGTGTACAGAAGACAATGCAAGATCACAGCACACAGGATACAACTAGAGATGATCGACCCTGGAGCAGCTGGAGTCCATCCGAACCCAAATGTTCAGCATGTGATTAGCGGCGGCTGCTGAACTTGGATAAAGCCCTAAGGTTGTCTGGAAAACATGGATACATACAGCCAATGACTATATCCATGATTTCCACATAGGCTTAGGGCTTTATCCAACTTCAGCAGCCACCGCTAATCACATGCCGAACATTTGGGTTCGGATGGCTCATCTCTAGATACAACGCCTCCCCAGATCATCTGTATCTGTCTACTATGATTTGCTTCAGTTTCTAACCAATCCCCACATCTCTGCTAGCTGTCAGCGTATTAGAGAGGAAGAAGAAGCCTCATCCCAATGTACGTAAAAAGAGGTCTCAATATATGGGAGGAAGAAGCCTCGCACTGTACGGAAGAAAGAAGCAGCTAATCGCACTGTACGGGAGGAAGAAGCAGCTAATCGCACTGTACGGGAGGAAGAAGCCTCACACTGTACGGGAGGAAGAAGCAGCTAATCACACTGTACGGGAGGAAGAAGCAGCTAATCACACTGTACGGGAGGAAGAAGCCTCACACTGTACGGGAGGAAGAAGCCTCACACTGTACGGGAGGAAGAAGCCTCACACTGTACGGGAGGAAGAAGCAGCTAATCACACTGTACGGGAGGAAGAAGCCTCACACTGTACGGGAGGAAGAAGCCTCGCACTGTACGGAAGGAAGAAGCAGCTAATCACACTGTACGGGAGGAAGAAGCAGCTAATCACACTGTACGGGAGGAAGAAGCCTCACACTGTACGGGAGGAAGAAGCAGCTAATCACACTGTACAGGAGGAAGAAGCCTCACACTGTACGGGAGGAAGAAGCCTCACACTGTATGGGAGGAAGAAGCCTCACACTGTACGGGAGGAAGAAGCCTCACACTGTACGGGAGGAAGAAGCCTCACACTGTACGGGAGAAGAAGCCTCACACTGTACGGGAGGAAGAAGCCTCACACTGTACGGGAGGAAGAAGCAGCTAATCACACTGTACGGGAGGAAGAAGCAGCTAATCACACTGTACGGGAGGAAGAAGCCTCACACTGTACGGGAGGAAGAAGCAGCTAATCACACTGTACGGGAGAAAGAAGCCTCACACTGTACGGGAGGAAGAAGCAGCTAATCACACTGTACGGGAGAAGAAGCCTCACACTGTACGGGAGGAAGAAGCCTCACACTGTACGGAAGGAAGAAGCAGCTAATCACACTGTACGGGAGGAAGAAGCAGCTAATCACACTGTACGGGAGGAAGAAGCCTCACACTGTACAGGAGGAAGAAGCCTCACACTGTACGGGAGGAAGAAGCCTCACACTGTACGGGAGGAAGAAGCCTCACACTGTACGGGAGGAAGAAGCCTCACACTGTACGGGAGGAAGAAGCAGCTAATCACACTGTACGGGAGGAAGAAGCAGCTAATCAGACTGTACGGGAGGAAGAAGAAGCTAATCAGACTGTACGGGAGGAAGAAGCCTCACACTGTACGGGAGGAAGAAGCCTCACACTGTACGGGAGGAAGAAGCAGCTAATCACACTGTACGGGAGGAAGAAGCAGCTAATCAGACTGTACGGGAGGAAGAAGCCTCACACTGTACGGGAGGAAGAAGCCTCACACTGTACGGGAGGAAGAAGCCTCACACTGTACGGGAGGAAGAAGCAGCTAATCACACTGTACGGGAGGAAGAAGCAGCTAATCAGACTGTACGGGAGGAAGAAGAAGCTAATCAGACTGTACGGGAGGAAGAAGCCTCACACTGTACGGGAGGAAGAAGCCTCACACTGTACGGGAGGACGAAGCCTCACACTGTACGGGAGGAAGAAGCAGCTAATCAGACTGTACGGGAGGAAGAAGCCTCACACTGTACGGGAGGACGAAGCCTCACACTGTACGGGAGGAAGAAGCAGCTAATCAGACTGTACGGGAGGAAGAAGCCTCACACTGTACAGGAGGAAGAAGAAGCTAACCACACTGTACGGGAGGAAGAAGCAGCTAATCGCACTGTACAAGAGAAAGAAGAAGCAGCTAATCACACTGTACAGGAGGAAGAAGAAGCTAACCACACTGTACGGGAGGAAGAAGACTCACACTGTATGGGAGGAAGAAGCAGCTAATCAGACTGTACGGGAGGAAGAAGCAGCTAATCAGACTGTACGGGAGGAAGAAGCCTCACACTGTACAGGAGGAAGAAGCAGCTAATCACACTGTACAGGAGGAAGAAGCCTCACACTGTACGGGAGGAAGAAGCTAATCAGACTGTACGGGAGGAAGAAGCAGCTAATCAGACTGTATGGGAGGAAGAAGCCTCACACTGTACGGGAGAAAGAAGCAGCTAATCACACTGTACAGGAGGAAGAAGCAGCTAATCAGACTGTACGGGAGGAAGAAGACTCACACTGTACAGGAGGAAGAAGCAGCTAATCACACTGTACAGGAGGAAGAAGCCTCACACTGTACGGAAGGAAGAAGCTAATCAGACTGTACGGGAGGAAGAAGCAGCTAATCACACTGTACTGGAGGAAGAAGCCTCACACTGTACGGGAGGAAGAAGCAGCTAATCACACTGTACGGGAGGAAGAAGCAGCTAATCAGACTGTATGGGAGGAAGAAGCAGCTTATCAGACTGTACGGGAGGAAGAAGCAGCTAATCACACTGTACGGGAGGAAGAAGCCTCACACTGTACGGGAGGAAGAAGAAGCTAATCACATTGTAAAGAAGGAAGAAGCCTCACACTATACAGGAGGAAGAAGACTCACACTATACAGGAGGAAGAAGAAGCTAATCAGACTGTACGGAAGGAAGAAGAAGCTAACCACACTGTACTGGAGGAAGAAGCAGCTAATCAGACTGTACAGGAGGAAGAAGAAGCTAACCACACTGTACTGGAGGAAGAAGCAGCTAATCAGACTGCACGGGAGGAAGAAGAAACTAATCAGACTGTACGGGAGGAAGAAGCCTCACACTGTATGGGAGGAAGAAGCAGCTAATCACACTGTACTGGAGGAAGAAGCAGCTAATCAGAATGTACAGGAGGAAGAAGAAGCTAATCAGAATGTACAGGAGGAAGAAGAAGCTAATCACATTGTACAGGAGGAAGAAGAATGTGCTAATCAGACTGTACGGGAGGAAGAAGAAGCTGCCTCATCTAACTGTAGGGAAGCAGCCTAATAATACACGGCAGAGGAAGCCTTATCCCGATGTACAGGAGGAAGTAGAAGCCTAAGCCAAATGTATGGGAGGAAGAAGCAGCCTCATCACAATGTACAGGAGGAAGAAGCAGCTTAATTGCTTTTTAGAGAAGATGTCTTATCCCACTGCATGGGAGGGAGAAGCAGCTAATTACATTATACAGAAGGAAGAAGCAGCTGATCACATTGGGATGAGGTTGCTTCTTCCTCCTATAATGTATGGGAGGAAGAAGCGGCCTTATCCCAATGTACAGAGGGAAAGAAGCAGCTAAACCCCTCAGTGGGCCTCCGCTCGCCCTCGGTGTTCTCTGCCGGGCAACCCTACTATTTAACAAGTTAGAAAGCTGCTGCTGCTTCCCCTCAGTAGTGCCCCCCAAACATTAGATGGCACCACTCCCGTAACACTGACGTATATATCAGTCATCTGCACTAGTCAGACAGCAGACCAGGCGACATCACTGAGCAGCCCAGTACGGAGACTCACCCAGCACTCCAGGGGACCTCTACCTTTCTCATGTGATCAGCCTCCTGTGCTGCAGCCTCCAGACGCTCCGTCTCTTCCTCCAGCTCTTCAAGCCTCTGAAGGAGAACCTCACGCTCCGCCTTAAGCTGCCGACACTCATCGTGCGCCTGCCGCGCCTGTCCCTTAACACTCTCGAGGTATTCCTGCAGACCAGAGATGATGCCCTCCAAGTCTCTCTTCAGCGCTTCATTAGCAGCTATCTGACCTGTACGGGAAAAGACGGCACGAGAACACATGAAAACAGTGACATCACTGAGAAAACAGCCTACCCATCACTAGAGATCAGTGACATCACTGAGAATACAGCCTATCCATCACTAGAGATCAGTGACATCACTGAGAATACAGCCTATCACTAGAGATCAGTGACATCACTGAGAATACAGCCTATCCATCACTAGAGATCAGTGACATCACTGAGAATACAGCCTATCCATCACTAGAGATCAGCAGTGACATCACTGAGAATACAGCCTATCCATCACTAGAGATCAGCAGTGACATCACTAAGAATACAGCCTATCCATCACTAGAGATCAGTGACATCACTGAGAATACAGCCTATCCATCACTAGAGATCAGCAGTGACATCACTAAGAATACAGCCTATCCATCACTAGAGATCAGTGACATCACTGAGAATACAGCCTATCCATCACTAGAGATCAGCAGTGACATCACTGAGAATACAGCCTATCCATCACTAGAGATCAGCAGTGACATCACTGAGAATACAGCCTATCCATCACTAGAGATCAGCAGTGACATCACTAAGAATACAGCCTATCACTAGAGATCAGTGACATCACTGAGAATACAGCCTATCACTAGAGATCAGTGACATCACTGAGAATACAGCCTATCCATCACTAGAGATCAGTGACATCACTGAGAATACAGCCTATCACTAGAGATCAGCAGTGACATCACTGAGAATACAGCCTATCCATCACTAGAGATCAGCAGTGACATCACTAAGAATACAGCCTATCCATCACTAGAGATCAGTGACATCACTGAGAATACAGCCTATCCATCACTAGAGATCAGCAGTGACATCACTGAGAATACAATCTATCCATCACTAGAGATCAGTGACATCACTGAGAATACAGCCTATCCATCACTAGAGATCAGTGACATCACTGAGAATACAGCCTATCCATCACTAGAGATCAGTGACATCACTGAGAATACAGCCTATCCATCACTAGAGATCAGTGACATCACTGAGAATACAGCCTATCCATCACTAGAGATCAACAGTGACATCACTGAGTATACAGCCTATCCATCACTAGAGATCAGCAGTGACATCACTGAGAATACAGCCTATCCATCACTAGAGATCAGTGACATCACTGAGAATACAGCCTATCCATCACTAGAGATCAGTGACATCACTGAGAATACAGCCTATCCATCACTAGAGATCAGTGACATCACTGAATACAGCCTATCCATCACTAGAGATCAGCAGTGACATCACTGAGAATACAGCCTATCCATCACTAGAGATCAGCAGTGACATCACTGAGAATACAGCCTATCACTAGAGATCAGTGACATCACTGAGAATACAGCCTATCCATCACTAGAGATCAGTGACATCACTGAGAATACAGCCTATCACTAGAGATCAGCAGTGACATCACTGAGAATACAGCCTATCCATCACTAGAGATCAGCAGTGACATCACTAAGAATACAGCCTATCCATCACTAGAGATCAGTGACATCACTGAGAATACAGCCTATCCATCACTAGAGATCAGCAGTGACATCACTGAGAATACAATCTATCCATCACTAGAGATCAGTGACATCACTGAGAATACAGCCTATCCATCACTAGAGATCAGTGACATCACTGAGAATACAGCCTATCCATCACTAGAGATCAGTGACATCACTGAGAATACAGCCTATCCATCACTAGAGATCAGTGACATCACTGAGAATACAGCCTATCCATCACTAGAGATCAACAGTGACATCACTGAGTATACAGCCTATCCATCACTAGAGATCAGCAGTGACATCACTGAGAATACAGCCTATCCATCACTAGAGATCAGTGACATCACTGAGAATACAGCCTATCCATCACTAGAGATCAGTGACATCACTGAGAATACAGCCTATCCATCACTAGAGATCAGTGACATCACTGAGAATACAGCCTATCCATCACTAGAGATCAGTGACATCACTGAGAATACAGCCTATCCATCACTAGAGATCAGCGGTGACATCACTGAGAATACAGCCTATCCATCACTAGAGATCAGTGACATCACTGAGAATACAGCCTATCCATCACTAGAGATCAGTGACATCACTGAGAATACAGCCTATCCATCACTAGAGATCAGCAGTGACATCACTGAGAATACAGCCTATCCATCACTAGAGATCAGTGACATCACTGAGAATACAGCCTATCCATCACTAGAGATCAGTGACATCACTGAGAATACAGCCTATCCATCACTAGAGATCAGTGACATCACTGAGAATACAGCCTATCCATCACTAGAGATCAGTGACATCACTGAGAATACAGCCTATCCATCACTAGAGATCAGCAGTGACATCACTGAGAATACAGCCTATCCATCACTAGAGATCAGCAGTGACATCACTGAGAATACAGCCTATCCATCACTAGAGATCAGCGGTGACATCACTGAGAATACAGCCTATCCATCACTAGAGATCAGTGACATCACTGAGAATACAGCCTATCCATCACTAGAGATCAGCGGTGACATCACTGAGAATACAGCCTATCCATCACTGGTAGCGGTGACATCACTATGAGGTCACTGCGCTGTTCTTGGAGGACTGACCTTCTGTGAGCTGCTGTTCCAGGTCCTTGATCTCCTCGGTTTCTCTGGCGATACGAGACAACATGTCGTCCAGCCGTCCTTCCAGCTGCCTGTACTGCCGGTCCATCATCTCCAGCTGCCGCTCCTTACTGACCTTCTGAGCCTTTACATGGGACTGCACATGACGGGAAGAATGTTCAGATACAGGTTATGACGTCCAGGGAAGCAGACATGAGGACGTACTAACAACATCTACCCCAATACAGCCTCTACAGGCTCTGCACAGGGCAGATACAGCATCTCCAGCCTCTACACAGGGCAGATACAGCATCTCCAGCCTCTACACAGGGGAGATACAGCATCTCCAGCCTCTACACAGGGCAGATACAGCATCTCCAGCCTCTACACAGGGCAGATACAGCCTCTACACAGGGCAGATACAGCATCTCCAGCCTCTACACAGGGCAGATACAGCATCTCCAGCCTCTACACAGGGCAGATACAGCATCTCCAGCCTCTACACAGGGCAGATACAGCATCTCCAGCCCCTACACAGGGCAGATACAGCCTCTACACAGGGCAGATACAGCCTCTACACAGGGCAGATACAGCATCTCCAGCCCCTACACAGGGCAGATACAGCCTCTACACAGGGCAGATACAGCCTCTACACAGGGCAGATACAGCCTCTACACAGGGCAGATACAGCATCTCCAGCCTCTACAGGCTCTGCACAGGGCAGATACAGCATCTCCAGCCTCTACACAGGGCAGATACAGCATCTCCAGCCTCTACACAGGGCAGATACAGCATCTCCAGCCCCTACACAGGGCAGATACAGCATCTCCAGCCCCTACACAGGGCAGATAAAGCCTCTACACAGGGCAGATACAGCATCTCCAGCCTCTACACAGGGCAGATACAGCATCTCCAGCCTCTACACAGGGCAGATACAGCATCTCCAGCCTCTACACAGGGCAGATACAGCCTCTACACAGGGCAGATACAGCATCTCCAGCCCCTACACAGGGCAGATAAAGCCTCTACACAGGGCAGATACAGCATCTCCAGCCTCTACACAGGGCAGATACAGCATCTCCAGCCTCTACACAGGGCAGATACAGCATCTCCAGCCTCTACACAGGGCAGATACAGCCTCTACACAGGGCAGATACAGCATCTCCAGCCCCTACACAGGGCAGATACAGCATCTCCAGCCCCTACACAGGGCAGATAAAGCCTCTACACAGGGCAGATACAGCATCTCCAGCCTCTACACAGGGCAGATACAGCATCTCCAGCCTCTACACAGGGCAGATACCGCATCTCCAGCCTCTACACAGGGCAGATACAGCATCTCCAGCCTCTACACAGGGCAGATACAGCATCTCCAGCCTCTACACAGGGCAGATACAGCCTCTACACAGGGCAGATACAGCATCTCCAGCCTCTACAGGCTCTGCACAGGGCAGATACAGCATCTCCAGCCTCTACACAGGGCAGATACAGCATCTCCAGCCTCTACACAGGGCAGATACAGCATCTCCAGCCTCTACACAGGGCAGATACAGCATCTCCAGCCTCTACACAGGGCAGATACAGCATCTCCAGCCTCTACACAGGGCAGATACAGCATCTCCAGCCCCTACACAGGGCAGATACCGCATCTCCAGCCTCTACACAGGGCAGATACAGCATCTCCAGCCTCTACACAGGGCAGATACAGCATCTCCAGCCTCTACACAGGGCAGATACAGCATCTCCAGCCTCTACACAGGGCAGATACAGCATCTCCAGCCTCTACACAGGGCAGATACCGCATCTCCAGCCTCTACACAGGGCAGATACAGCATCTCCAGCCTCTACACAGGGCAGATACAGCCTCTACACAGGGCAGATACAGCATCTCCAGCCTCTACACAGGGCAGATACAGCATCTCCAGCCCCTACACAGGGCAGATACAGCATCTCCAGCCTCTACACAGGGCAGATACAGCATCTCCAGCCTCTACACAGGGCAGATACAGCATCTCCAGCCTCTACACAGGGCAGATACCGCATCTCCAGCCTCTACACAGGGCAGATACAGCATCTCCAGCCTCTACACAGGGCAGAAAGAGCATTAGATATGGCGGCAGCAGAGAGGGCGAGGGTCTCTCACACATTAGCTGCAGGTAGACTTACAGGACTGCAGATCCTCTCTCCTCCTGCAGAGCATTGCACCCAGAGACTTCCTCATGTCAGGGTGAGATGTGGGGAGTGCTGGCAATGGTCTGCAGGGAACTACTCCACATCTGTAGAGTTTGAAATCACAACACAGGAAGCAGCGGTGGCTACAGCCAACCAGAAGGCGCCCCCCCCCCCCCCCCCATCCCCTCCAACCACAGGGCGGAACCCCTGCACACCCCCCCCCTCTCCCTGAGGAAGTGCATTGTTCCCCTGCCTATAGTCAGATACATGAGGAGGGCGGGCCCAGCCCAGGCCAGTAATAGATCCCAGCGGGGCCCATCATCACACACACTGTTTGCACACAGGATGATGTAAGGCTGGGTGCACACTGAGCATTACTGCAAATCAGGAGTGACCCCCACTATACAAGGTCCCCTCAACTGTGCCCAAACTACAACTCCCAGCATGCCCTGACCCCGGGCAGCATCTACAGCAGTGTCCCCCAGTATGACACTCTGCATCTGCTACAGGACTACAATTCTCATCACAGATATCCTGGGTGTTGTAGCTGCAAGGCCAGAGAACACACCGGTACCATCACACACATATTATATACATATACATACACACACACACACACACACACACACACACACACACACACACACTGGTGCCTTGGTTTAAGAGTAACTTGGTTTAAGAACTCACAGTTTTTCAAAATTGTGACTTGGTGTAAGAGCTCCCTGTACTGGGTGGGAGGGGGAGTGGGGGAGGGGCATGGTCTGCATAGCAGGGTCTACAGCCCTGTACTCTGACCCAGGAAGTCCCCCTCACCTTCCAAATCATAGCAGATCCACCTCAGGCTGGGGCTCACATCAGGGGACAGGACTGTGGAGGTAATCTCTCCATAGCTGTAACCCCTCTCTCCCCAGACAGAGAGCGCTGCTATACTGTGCCCACATCTGTCCTGCTCATTCCTTCATGCTCCCTGCAGTCTGTCTGTCCTTGTGTTTCCCATCCCCTCTATAATGTGTCTGCACTCACACTCAGCTGTATATAAAGTTTCTGTAACTGTCCTTCTGCACAGCTCTGTGACTCACTTCCTGATTGGCCAATGCTGAACACACGCCCCTTCCCCATTGCTGTCATGTGACCAAAAAGCCCTCTGACAGCAGCCCTGCTTCTCTATTCTAGCCAGTTGTACTACACTACTGCATTATGGGCATCTGCAGCTCCATCCTGTATCTACAAACTGCTTCTGAGTTATCAGGGTTATACAGTTACTATACATTATACACCACATGCTGCTATACTGTACAGTAACTTATATATCACATATCCAGCTGCTGCTGTGTTATCAGGGTTATACAGTTACTATACATTATACACCACATGCTGCTATACTGTACAGTAACATATATCACATATCCAGCTGCTGTGTTATCAGGGTTATACAGTTACTATACATTATATACCACATGCTGCTATACTGTACAGTAACTTATATATCACATATCCAGCTGCTGCTGTGTTATCAGGGTTATACAGTTACTATACATTATACACCACATGCTGCTATACTGTACAGTAACTTATATATCACATATCCAGCTGCTGTGTAATCAGGGTTATACAGTTACTATACATTATATACCACATGCTACTATACTGTACAGTAACTTATATATCACATATCCAGCTGCTGCTGTGTTATCAGGGTTATACAGTTACTATACATTATACACCACATGCTGCTATACTGTACAGTAACTTATATATCACATATCCAGCTGCTGTGTTATCAGGGTTATACAGTTACTATACATTATATACCACATGCTGATTGCTATACTGTACAGTAACTTATATATCACATATCCAGCTGCTGCTGTGTTATCAGGGTTATACAGTTACTATACATTATATACCACATGCTGCTATACTGTACAGTAACTTATATATCACATATCCAGCTGCAGTGTTATCAGGGTTATACAGTTACTATACATTATATACCACATGCTGCTATACTGTACAGTAACTTATATATCACATATCCAGCTGTTGTGTTATCAGGGTTATACAGTTACTATACATTATATACCACATGCTGCTATACTGTACAGTAACTTATATATCACATATCCAGCTGCTGTGTTATCAGGGTTATACAGTTACTATACATTATATACCACATGCTGCTATACTGTACAGTAACTTATATATCACATATCCAGCTGCTGTGTTATCAGGGTTATACAGTTACTATACATTATACACCACATGCTGCTATACTGTACAGTAACTTATATATCACATATCCAGCTGCTGTGTTATCAGGGTTATACAGTTACTATACATTATATACCACATGCTGCTATACTGTACAGTAACTTATATATCACAGATCCAGCTGCTGCTGTGTTATCAGGGTTATACAGTTACTATACATTATATACCACATGCTGCTATACTGTACAGTAACTTATATATCACATATCAAGCTGCTGTGTTATCAGGGTTATACAGTTACTATACATTATATACCACATGCTGCTATACTGTACAGTAACATATATCACATATCCAGCTGCTGTGTTATTAGGGTTATACAGTTACTATACATTATATACCACATGCTGCTATACTGTACAGTAACTTATATATCACATATCCAGCTGCTGCTGTGTTATCAGGGTTATACAGTTACTATACATTATACACCACATGCTGCTATACTGTACAGTAACTTATATATCACATATCCAGCTGCTGTGTTATCAGGGTTATACAGTTACTATACATTATATACCACATGCTGCTATACTGTACAGTAACTTATATATCACATATCCAGCTGCTGTGTTATCAGGGTTATACAGTTACTATACATTATACACCACATGCTGATTGCTATACTGTACAGTAAGTTATATATCACATATCCAGCTGCTGTGTTATCAGGGTTATACAGTTACTATACATTATATACCACATGCTGCTATACTGTACAGTAACTTATATATCACATATCCAGCTGCTGTGTTATCAGGGTTATACAGTTACTATACATTATACACCACATGCTGATTGCTATACTGTACAGTAAGTTATATATCACATATCCAGCTGCTGTTGTGTTATCAGGGTTATACAGTTACTATACATTATATACCACATGCTGCTATACTGTACAGTAACTTATATATCACATATCCAGCTGCTGTGTTATCAGGGTTATACAGTTACTATACATTATATACCACATGCTGCTATACTGTACAGTAACTTATATATCACATATCCAGCTGCTGTGTTATCAGGGTTATACAGTTACTATACATTATACACCACATGCTGCTATACTGTACAGTAACTTATATATCACATATCCAGCTGCTGCTGTGTTATCAGGGTTATACAGTTACTATACATTATACACCACATGCTGCTATACTGTACAGTAACTAATATATCACATATCCAGCTGCTTCTCATTGTTTCGTCTCTTCTTTATGTTATTGAGAATAGTAATGATTATATTTGAGGTGTGGAACCCATTATCTGCAGATCAGTGATTTCTTATGGGAAAATTTGCTTTGGTATAAGAGTGGATTTTGTTTACAAGCGCCGTCCCAGAACGGATTATCCTCCTACTACAAGGCACCACTGTATATGTATAGGAATATTATATATATATATATATATATATATATATATATATATATATATATATATATATATATATATATATTTATTTTTTTTCACAATATTTTATTGTAATTACAATATTGCAATAATCCAGAGCATTCAGGTGAATCAATGACAACAGTAAAGAGTGGTATGAAAGCTTACAATCGTACCAACTTTACTGTTATAAAACAAGTAGAATATGTTATTCCGAGAACAATCATGAAAGGAAACGATAGAGAAATAAAACAGATCATCTTTTACATGGTATGATCTAATAAGTATGGTGATGGTACCGTTGTATGACACAAAACAGCTCGAGCAAATGTCATTCTTAGAGACACAATAGCGACTTGGAAGGCTGTCAGGAAACTATACAATTTACCCTTCAAACTTTCTTAATATCTTCCCTTGTGGAATTCGCCATTATTCCGACCTGGAATTAGAAGCCCCGATCATACAGTATGGAAGGAGAGGAGTATCACTACTTTAGGTCACTTACTTGATTCTGAAAAAGGAATATTTCTTTCCTGGGATCGACTGAGAGAACAATATGTCTTACCCCAAGAAGAAGTACAATACTATAAACTTCTCAAATTAGCAAGCAACCGAGTTCAATCAATAGCCATTGCAGAAACATCGGGACCGTTTGACCTTCTTTGCTCCAGAACGACCTTACGACTTTCCCTGTCACCAATATACCAAATGCTTTCCTCCATTTCTTTTCACAGTGAGCCCCCCCCCCCCGGCATGTGAAAAAATGGTACGACGACTTACAATGTAATGATTTAGAACAACGATTACTAAATGGAATTAAATTCGTTCACACCGCTACTCCTAGCACAAAACTGAGAGAGCTCCACCAACTGTTAAACAAAGCAATATATGCATTTATTCTCTCTTATACTCAACACCTAGAAGGTTATTTACAACACTGTCCTAAATGTGCTAAATCTAAAGCTGATCTCTAGCACTGGGTATGGCTGTGTCCCCATGGCCACTTATATTGGAAACTGATAGAATCTTTTCTAACACTTGGGGCACGTCTCTGCCTTTGGATCCAATCTGTTATATGTTCCATGACGTGACGGAAGGAGGTGAGACTCTCTCAGCCAGAAGGACTCTTCCTCCTGGAGGTCACCTTACTCTATTGTTAGCCCTTAAATGCCTTTTACATCATTGGCTCAAGTCTACATCCCCTACAATACCAGAGTTGGTTGATAATCTCAAAGAAACACTTCATTGGGAAATGATTGATACCCTACGTAGTAATGAAAAGTTTACGGTTTCTTTCATGAAAAAATGGAAACTTGTTATAGTGAGTGCTCTGTCTACAGAAGAAAGAAACTCTGTTATACAACAATTTTCCAATCCAGCTTGGTATCACAAAGCAATGGTGGCAGGTACCCTGGGAGTACTTACCTCTACTTGGTATAGAGCATAGTATGATAAAATGTTACTTCATTTGTATGTTAGAGCAATAATTGGTTACTTCCTTGTTTGTTTTAATGATTTGTTATATTTATGTAATTTTATATAAGTCTACTGACCTGTCATAGTTTATCTATTATTATATGATTGTTCTTATCACTTTGTATTTATGTATAACTTCAATAAAATATTGTTAATAAACAAAACAGCTCGAGCAGCAGCTAAAGGGAAAAAATTACATGACGGGGGGGGGGGTTATCCCATTAGTGTTATCATATAGAGAGGTGTGACCCATCATACATAGCGAGGTTTGTATAAACATATCAACTAGGTCCCTAACCAAGTCACATGAAGGGGTGAGGGGTTATCCCATTAGTGTTATCATAGATAGGTGTGACCCATCATACATAGCGAGACTTATGACTAATAACTGAGAACTGCCAGAGCTGTATCATTATATATTTATTATATATTATATATATTTTTTATTTATTTATTTATTTTATATTCCGGGATGACATTTCCGGATAAACTTCAACACCCTCTGACCTTTACAGGTGACATGGCATCACATGGCTGACCGTTCAGTGTTTCACTGCACAACTTGCTGTTCTGTAACAAAGAGCTTGTTACATGGTAGTATTACAGTGTAACACCACCACTAGACACACCTGCCCTGTACACTGTAATACCACCACTAGACACACCTGTCCTGTACACTGTAACACCACCACTAGACACACCTGCCCTGTACACTGTAACACCACCACCACTAGACACACCTGCCCTGTACACTGTAACACCACCACTAGACACACCTGCCCTGTACACTGTAACACCACCACTAGACACACCTGCCCTGTACACTGTAACACCACCACCACTAGACACACCTGCCCTGTACACTGTAACACCACCACTAGACACACCTGCCCTGTACACTGTAACACCACCACTAGACACACCTGTCCTGTACACTGTAACACCACCACTAGACACAGCTGTCCTGTACACTGTAACACCACCACTAGACACAGCTGTCCTGTACACTGTAACACCACCACTAGACACACCTGCCCTGTACACTGTAACACCACCACTAGACACACCTGCCCTGTACACTGTAACACCACCACTAGACACAGCTGTCCTGTACACTGTAACACCACCACTAGACACACCTGTCCTGTACACTGTAACACCACCACTAGACACACCTGCCCTGTACACTGTAACACCACCACTAGACACACCTGCCCTGTACACTGTAACACCACCACTAGACACACCTGCCCTGTACACTGTAACACCACCACTAGACACACCTGCCCTGTACACTGTAACACCACCACTAGACACAGCTGTCCTGTACACTGTAACACCACCACCACTAGACACACCTGTCCTGTACACAGTAACACCACCACTAGACACACCTGTACACTGTAACACCACCACCACTAGACACACCTGTCCTGTACACTGTAACACCACCACTAGACACACCTGTACACTGTAACACCACCACCACTAGACACACCTGTCCTGTACACTGTAACACCACCACTAGACACAGCTGTCCTGTACACTGTAACACCACCACTAGACACACCTGTCCTGTACACTGTAACACCACCACTAGACACACCTGCCCTGTACACTGTAACACCACCACTAGACACACCTGCCCTGTACACTGTAACACCACCACTAGACACACCTGCCCTGTACACTGTAACACCACCACTAGACACACCTGCCCTGTACACTGTAACACCACCACTAGACACACCTGCCCTGTACACTGTAACACCACCACTAGACACACCTGCCCTGTACACTGTAACACCACCACTAGACACACCTGCCCTGTACACTGTAACACCACCACTAGACACACCTGTCCTGTACACAGTAACACCACCACTAGACACACCTGTCCTGTACACAGTAACACCACCACTAGACACACCTGTACACTGTAACACCACCACTAGACACAGCTGTCCTGTACACTGTAACACCACCACTAGACACACCTGCCCTGTACACTGTAACACCACCACTAGACACAGCTGTCCTGTACACTGTAACACCACCACTAGACACACCTGCCCTGTACACTGTAACACCACCACCACTAGACACACCTGTCCTGTACACTGTAACACCACCACCACTAGACACACCTGTCCTGTACACTGTAACACCACCACCACTAGACACACCTGTCCTGTACACAGTAACACCACCACTAGACACACCTGTCCTGTACACAGTAACACCACCACTAGACACAGCTGTCCTGTACACTGTAACACCACCACCACTAGACACACCTGTACATTGTAACACCACCACTAGACACACCTGCCCTGTACACTGTAACACCACCACCACTAGACACACCTGCCCTGTACACTGTAACACCACCACTAGACACAGCTGTCCTGTACACAGTAACACCACCACTAGACACACCTGTCCTGTACACTGTAACACCACCACTAGACACACCTGACCTGTCCACAGTAACACCACCACCACTAGACACACCTGTCCTGTACACTGTAACACCACCACTAGATACACCTGTCCTGTACACTGTAACACCACCACCACTAGACACACCTGTCCTGTACACTGTAACACCACCACTAGACACACCTGCCCTATACACTATAACACCACCACCACTAGACACACCTGTCCTGTACACTGTAACACCACCACTAGACACACCTGTCCTGTACACTGTAACACCACCACTAGATACACCTGTCCTGTACACTGTAACACCACCACTAGACACACCTGTCCTGTACACTGTAACACCACCACCACTAGACACAGCTGTCCTGTACACTGTAACACCACCACCACTAGACACACCTGTCCTGTACACTGTAACACCACCACTAGACACACCTGTCCTGTACACAGTAACACCACCACTAGACACACCTGTCCTGTACACAGTAACACCACCACTAGACACACCTGTCCTGTACACTGTAACACCATCACCACTAGACACACCTGTCCTGTACACTGTAACACCACCACTAGACACACCTGTCCTGTACACTGTAACACCACCACCACTAGACACACCTGTCCTGTACACTGTAACACCACCACCACCACTAGACACACCTGTCCTGTACACTGTAACACCACCACCACTAGACACACCTGTCCTGTACACAGTAACACCACCACTAGACACACCTGTCCTGTACACAGTAACACCACCACTAGACACACCTGTCCTGTACACTGTAACACCACCACCACTAGACACACCTGCCCCATACACTGTAACACCACCACCACTACACACCTGTCCTGTACACTGTAACACCACCACTAGACACACCTGTCCTGTACACTGTAACACCACCACCACTAGACACACCTGTCCTGTACACAGTAACACCACCACTAGACACACCTGTCCTGTACACAGTAACACCACCACTAGACACACCTGTCCTGTACACTGTAACACCACCACTAGACACACCTGTCCTGTACACTGTAACACCACCACCACTAGACACACCTGTCCTGTACACTGTAACGCCACCACCACTAGACACACCTGTCCTGTACACTGTAACACCACCACTAGACACACCTGTCCTGTACACTGTAACACCACCACTAGACACACCTGTCCTGTACACTGTAACACCACCACTAGACACACCTGTCCTGTACACTGTAACACCACCACTAGACACACCTGCCCTGTACACAGTAACACCACCACTAGACACACCTGTCCTGTACACTGTAACACCACCACCACTAGACACACCTGTCCTGTACACTGTAACACCACCACTAGACACACCTGTCCTGTACACTGTAACACCACCACTAGACACACCTGTCCTGTACACTGTAACACCACCACTAGACACACCTGTCCTGTACACTGTAACAGCACCACCACTAGACACACCTGTCCTGTACACTGTAACACCACCACTAGACACACCTGTCCTGTACACAGTAACACCACCACCACTAGACACACCTGTCCTGTACACAGTAACACCACCACTAGACACACCTGTCCTGTACACAGTAACACCACCACTAGACACACCTGTCCTGTACACTGTAACACCACCACCACTAGACACACCTGTCCTGTACACTGTAACACCACCACCACTAGACACACCTGTCCTGTACACAGTAACACCACCACCACTAGACACACCTGTCCTGTACACAGTAACACCACCACTAGACACACCTGTCCTGTACACAGTAACACCACCACTAGACACACCTGCCCCATACACTGTAACACCACCACCACTACACACCTGTCCTGTACACTGTAACACCACCACTAGATACACCTGTCCTGTACACTGTAACACCACCACTAGACACACCTGTCCTGTACACTGTAACACCACCACTAGACACACCTGTCCTGTACACTGTAACACCACCACTAGACACACCTGACCTGTCCACTATAACACCACCACTAGACACACCTGTCCTGTACACTGTAACGCCACCACCACTAGACACACCTGTCCTGTACACTGTAACACCACCACTAGACACACCTGTCCTGTACACTGTAACACCACCACCACTAGACACACCTGTCCTGTACACTGTAACACCACCACTAGACACACCTGTCCTGTACACTGTAACACCACCAGTCACACCTGCCCTGTACACTGTAACACCACCACTAGACACACCTGTCCTGTACACTGTAACACCACCACTAGACACACCTGTGCTGTACACAGTAACACCACCACTACTACACACCTGTCCTGTACACTGTAACACCACCACTAGATACACCTGCCCTGTACACTGTAACACCACCACTAGACACACCTGACCTGTCCACTATAACACCACCACTAGACACACCTGTCCAGAACATTTTCCTGGGTGGGGTATCCTTAATCAGGAACTAGAGCCATGTTTACCAGCCAAAAGGATCAACAAAATACTGTGGTTCCTGCTCCCGATCGGCAGTGAGGAAGGAACGTGAAAGCACCGGCTCAAAATATTCATCTGCGGACTGAAATACAGCTGAGAGTTGGAGCAGATGAAGCAGAGCGTCCACCTGTCTTGGCTAAGGTTTAGGCGTTGGGCCTCCTGCAGGTAACACAGGTTTTTGTGACTGGTGTAAATGAGTGTTGAAAGAGCAGACAGCACCCCCCACCAAGGCGAGCGTAATGGCCAGCAGATCTATATCCAAAATAGGAGAGGTCCTCCCAGCAGTGGAAAGAGTGCAGAAAAGAAGATGCAACTCCTCCATCCTCCTGTGGTTCTGCAGAAGGATTGCTACCACACCGACAGAAGAGGAAGCAACCCTCACGAAGAGCTGGAGACATCATGGTGGTGGTGGTGGTCAGGACCTGCCGCAAAACATTACTTCAATTGGTAGAAAGCAGGCTCGGCCTCAGATGCCCACCCCCTTCTTCATCAGAGCAGAGGACAAGGAGTTCAGCATAAACTGCAGGTACTTAGAGGTCCTGGAAGACCTCATTCCCAAACCCCTGGATGACTGCCGGAGCATTGCAGGCCGAAAGGCATAACAAGGTACTTACAGCCACCCTCACGGGTACTGAAAGCCAGCTTCCACTCGTCGCCTTCACTAATGCAGATCAGGTTGTATGCTCTGCGCAAGTCCAGTTTGGTGAAGATCTCTGCACCCTGGATCCAGCCGTATAGAGATCAGCGAGGCAGACTGTGTGTGCCTCAGGGAGCCTCAAGAAGAAGCCCGCCCTGGCAGGGGACAGGAACGTCCAAAGAAGCCCACCTTTCCAAGTTCTCTGATGTATTTAGACATCGCCTGGGGAAAAGCCATCCATGAGGGGGCACCCTGGCATCATGTCTATAGGGCAGTGTCTAAGCCTTCTCCTTGCTGAAGACATCTGCAAATAGTATTTCAGTGGCAATCCTGGTGGGCTCTCTGGTATCACGGCAGACTTTATACAGACAGGAGGAACATCAAAAAGAGCCCCAGCCGAGGGACAGCCAAGAAGGTCAGTCTATGACAGATGCCGCATGCTGTGGTAGCCACTGGAAGCCCAGGAGGATGTAGAAGAGGATGTGTGTAGAGCACAGGTTCCAGGAGGGATGCACCAGTAACAGAGACCACACCAGACTCTCGCTCTGTCTAGGACCATCTCTCCCAGTAGTTCTAGACTCGGGTTTCCCCAGCTTCTGTGGAGAAGTGTGAACCATGTGGCCCGCGTTCTCACAATACAGACACAGGTTCTCCGCTGGTCATTGTTGGCACTCCCGAGGCGTTTAATTAGCATTGGCTTCTGGAGCAAACCTCACTGGGGCATTCCCAAAACTGCTCAATGATCAGGGCTGACAGTCAGTAGTGACCAGCTGGTCCTTAATCTGGTCGGACACACCTTCCCAAAACAACATCAACTGGGCCTCGTCAGTCCAGGCTACTTCTGAGCTCATGGTACACAACTGGACCATGGTGTGCAGATCAGGACACAGATGGAGCAGAACTGAAGCTGCAGAGAAAACATGGTCTGGTTTATTAAAGATCACCTGGAAAGTGGCCAGAAACACCTGCAAGGTGGAGAGGTTATGCACACACTGCATGTCCTGTAGCAGCTGGGTTGACTGTGACCTGAGCGACTGTAGTGTGGCCTGCTGTGCTGCTCAAGTGGTTTGGCTTTGGGTCACAGCAGGGAGTGGAGTCTTAGTGCCCTCCAGGATGAGGAAGCTGGGGTTCTGCATCTAGAAGGACCAGAGAGTCGGTGCAAGACAAGGGGAAACAGCCTGAATATATACACTCAGCAGCAAGCCGGGTCTTCAGCACAGCATCAGCAATGGGACAGCTATCATAGAAAGGGGAAGGATCAGGGTAGGCAGCTTCAAGACAGGTCAGGCAATCAGAGTCAGCAAGAGGAGTGACAGGCGTTACAGACTGGCAGAGTCAGCAAGAGGAGTGACAGGCGTTACAGACGGTCAGACAGTCAGCAAGAGGAGTGACAGGCATTACAGACTGGCAGAGTCAGCAAGAGGAGTGACAGGCGTTACAGACTGGCAGAGTCAGCAAGAGGAGTGACAGGCGTTACAGACGGGTCAATCAGAGTCAGCAAGAGGAGTGACAGGCATTAAAGACTGTCAGACAGTCAGCAAGAGGAGTGACAGGCATTAAAGACTGTCAGACAGTCAGCAAGAGGAGTGACAGGCATTAAAGACTGTCAGACAGTCAGCAAGAGGAGTGACAGGCGTTACAGACAGGCAGAGTCAGCAAGAGGAGTGACAGGCGTTACAGACGGTCAGACAGTCAGCAAGAGGAGTGACAGGCATTACAGACAGGCAGAGTCAGCAAGAGGAGTGACAGGCATTACAGGCGGTCAGAGTCAGCAAGAGGAGTGACAGGCGTTACAGACTGGCAGAGTCAGCAAGAGGAGTGACAGGCGTTACAGACGGTCAGACAATCAGCAAGAGGAGTGACAGGCATTACAGACGGTCAGAGTCAGCAAGAGGAGTGACAGGCATTACAGACGGTCAGAGTCAGCAAGAGGAGTGACAGGCGTTACAGACAGGCAGAGTCAGCAAGAGGAGTGACAGGCATTACAGACGGTCAGAGTCAACAAGAGGAGTGACAGGCGTTACAGACGGGTCAATCAGAGTCAGCAAGAGGAGTGACAGGCGTTACAGACAGGCAGAGTCAGCAAGAGGAGTGACAGGCATTACAGACGGTCAGAGTCAGCAAGAGGAGTGACAGGCATTACA
This sequence comes from Dendropsophus ebraccatus, assembly GCA_027789725.1. Taxonomy (NCBI): domain Eukaryota; kingdom Metazoa; phylum Chordata; class Amphibia; order Anura; family Hylidae; genus Dendropsophus; species Dendropsophus ebraccatus. The sequence continues at coordinate 256,641 of JAQFWZ010000028.1, forward strand.
GACAGGCAGAGTCAGCAAGAGGAGTGACAGGCGTTACAGACGGGCAGAGTCAGCAAGAGGAGTGACAGGCGTTACAGACGGGCAGAGTCAGCAAGAGGAGTGACAGGCGTTACAGACGGGCAGAGTCAGCAAGAGGAGTGACAGGCGTTACAGACAGGCAGAGTCAGCAAGAGGAGTGACAGGCGTTACAGACGGTCAGACAGTCAGCAAGAGGAGTGACAGGCGTTACAGACAGGCAGAGTCAGCAAGAGGAGTGACAGGCATTACAGACATGCAGAGTCAGCAAGAGGAGTGACAGGCGTTACAGACAGGCAGAGTCAGCAAGAGGAGTGACAGGCATTACAGACAGGCAGAGTCAGCAAGAGGAGTGACAGGCATTACAGACGGGCAGAGTCAGCAAGAGGAGTGACAGGCATTACAGACGGTCAGAGTCAGCAAGAGGAGTGACAGGCATTACAGACGGTCAGAGTCAGCAAGAGGAGTGACAGGCATTACAGGCGGTCAGAGTCAGCAAGAGGAGTGACAGGCGTTACAGACTGGCAGAGTCAGCAAGAGGAGTGACAGGCATTACAGGCGGTCAGAGTTCCGGTCGAGGTCCCTGCTGCACGAAAACCAGATGCCGTACAGGAAGTCAACCACAGGGAGGTCAGCAGCCGAGGAGCTCAGAGACGCCCCAGACAAGGGCCCGGAGAAACCGGAGGGTACCTGATGGCACCCGCTACTCCCAGCATACAAGACCCAAGACTGCAGCTAAGGAGAGCGACTCAGAGGCAACCCCCAAAGGGAGCGATCTGGTGCAGAACCGAGGGGGACCAAGCCTGCCCGCCAGGTACATGAAACTTCTTCCAGCTCCTTGCATCCCCCTGACAACCTGGATCAGAGAACATCTCTATGTTCAATCCTGCATAGGAACAGCAAAACACTGAGGTGGAATTCGGGGAGGGACCTTTTAATTTCTCTGTATTCCTGTTCCTTTTCAGGGTCAAAGGGCAATCTCTCTCCGGTGATGATGTCATGATGCGACTCGTAAACAGCACATAGACCTTCAGTATGTGTGTAGCAACGCAACAACACTTAGGCAAGGAGGAGCAGGTGAAGCCACATTAAATAGGTGCAGGTGGCTCTGGACTGGCAGACGGTAGTAGTTGGTGGAGACAGCCTGGCCCTATATATCCAGAGGAGGCAGCCACAGGCGCACCCTAGGGCCCAGAAGTGTCATTACAGCAGGGATCAGATGATGCCGGCAGACATGATCAGCCCTGGGATCAGTGTGGAGTACAGCAGAGGAGCTGACAGCTCAGTGGTAGTGAGCAGGAGGAGAAGGGCCCAGGAGTATCCGCCAGTCACCAGATAGCGTCTGGCGTTATTACATTAGGCTTGTATCTAGGTAACATGTGATGACACAGTAAACACTGCACCCCGAGAACCCCACACACTCCGGCAGTATCACTCACGTGTCTGGGATCCTGTGGGCTGAGGGCCTGGAGGTGGCGCTGCAGCTCCTCAATCTCCTGCTGCTTGGTGTCCATCTCTCGCCGCTGCCGATCCATCTGCTTCTCCAGCTCCTGAGCCTCGTCCCTCAGCTGGTTCAGGAGACGAATGCGGTCGCTGAGATGCTGGCGCAGCTTCTCCTTCTCCGCCTCCGAGATCTTCACAACACAATGGATGTAAATTAATATAAGGAGAGGTTATAGAATATTATACACAAATGAACAAAGGGCATCAGTCCTACAGGGAGTGATGGTGCCCCGGTATAGGTGTATGTGCAGAGGAGCGGTGCCGGGTGGCAGTGGTGTAGGTGTAGAGGAGCGGTGCCGGGTGGCAGTGGTGTAGGTGTAGAGGAGCGGTGCCGGGTGGCAGTGGTGTAGGTGCAGAGGAGCGGTGCCGGGTGGCAGTGGTGTAGGTGTAGAGGAGCGGTGCCGGGTGGCAGTGGTGTAGGTGCAGAGGAGCGGTGCCGGGTGGCAGTGGTGTAGGTGTAGAGGAGCGGTGCCGGGTGGTAGTGGTGTAGGTGTAGTGGAGCGGTGCCGGGTGGCAGTGGTGTAGGTGTAGAGGAGCGGTGCCGGGTGGCAGTGGTGTAGGTGTAGAGGAGCGGTGCCGGGTGGCAGTGGTGTAGGTGTAGAGGAGCGGTGCCGGGTGGCAGTGGTGTAGGTGTAGAGGAGCGGTGCCGGGTGGCAGTGGTGTAGGTGTAGAGGAGCGGTGCCGGGTGGCAGTGGTGTAGGTGTAGAGGAGCGGTGCCCCGGTACAGGTGTAGAGGAGCGGTGCCGGGTGGCAGTGGTGTAGGTGTAGAGGAGCGGTGTCGGGTGGCAGTGGTGTAGGTGTAGAGGAGCGGTGCCGGGTGGCAGTGGTGTAGGTGTAGAGGAGCGATGCCGGGTGGCAGTGGTGTAGGTGTAGAAGAGCGGTGCCGGGTGGCAGTGGTGTAGGTGTAGAGGAGCGGTGCCCCGGTACAGGTGTAGAGGAGCGGTGCCGGGTGGCAGTGGTGTAGGTGTAGAGGAGCGGTGCCGGGTGGCAGTGGTGTAGGTGTAGAGGAGCGGTGCCGGGTGGCAGTGGTGTAGGTGTAGAGGAGCGATGCCGGGTGGCAGTGGTGTAGGTGTAGAAGAGCGGTGCCGGGTGGCAGTGGTGTAGGTGTAGAGGAGCGATGCCGGGTGGCAGTGGTGTATGTGTAGAGGAGCGGTGCCCCGGTATAGGTGTATGTGTAGAGGAGCGGTGCCGGGTGGCAGTGGTGTAGGTATAGAGGAGCGGTGCCGGGTGGCGGTGGTGTAGGTGTAGTGGAGCGGTGCAGGTGTAGTGGAGCGGTGCCGGGTGGCAGTGGTGTAGGTGTAGTAGAGCGGTGCCGGGTGGCAGTGGTGTAGGTGTAGTAGAGCGGTGCCGGGTGGCAGTGGTGTAGGTGTAGAGGAGCGGTGCCGGGTGGCAGTGGTGTAGGTGTAGAGGAGCGGTGCCGGGTGGCAGTGGTGTAGGTGTAGTGGAGCGGTGTCGGGTGGCAGTGGTGTAGGTGTAGAGGAGCGGTGCCGGGTGGCAGTGGTGTATGTGTAGAGGAGCGGTGCCCCGGTACAGGTGTAGAGGAGCGGTGTCGGTGGTGTAGGTGTAGAGGAGCGGTGCCGGGTGGCAGTGGTGTATGTGTAGAGGAGCGGTGCCCCGGTATAGGTGTATGTGTAGAGGAGCGGTGCCGGGTGGCAGTGGTGTAGGTGTAGAGGAGCGGTGCCGGGTGGCAGTGGTGTAGGTGTAGAGGAGCGGTGTCGGGTGGCAGTGGTGTAGAGGAGCGGTGCCGGGTGGAAGTGGTGTAGGTGTAGAGGAGCGGTGCCGGGTGGCAGTGGTGTAGGTGTAGAGGAGCGGTGCCGGGTGGCAGTGGTGTAGGTGTAGAGGAGCGGTGCCGGGTGGCAGTGGTGTAGGTGTAGAGGAGCGGTGTCGGGTGGCAGTGGTGTAGAGGAGCGGTGCCGGGTGGCAGTGGTGTAGGTGCAGAGGAGCGGTGCCGGGTGGCAGTGGTGTAGGTGTAGAGGAGCGGTGCCCCGGTACAGGTGTAGAGGAGCGGTGCCGGGTGGCAGTGGTGTAGAGGAGCGGTGCCGGGTGGCAGTGGTGTAGGTGTAGAGGAGCGGTGCCGGGTGGCAGTGGTGTAGGTGTAGAGGAGCGGTGCCGGGTGGCAGTGGTGTAGGTGTAGAGGAGCGGTGCCCCGGTATAGGTGTAGGTGTAGAGGAGCGGTGCCCCGGTACAGGTGTAGAGGAGCGGTGCCGGGTGGCAGTGGTGTAGGTGTAGAGGAGCGGTGTCGGGTGGCAGTGGTGTAGGTGTAGAGGAGCGGTGCCCCGGTATAGGTGTATGTGTAGAGGAGCGGTGCCCCGGTATAGGTGTATGTGTAGAGGAGCGGTGCCGGGTGGCAGTGGTGTAGGTGTAGAGAAGCGGTGCCGGGTGGCAGTGGTGTAGGTATAGAGGAGCGGTGCCGGGTGGCAGTGGTGTAGGTGTAGAGGAGCAGTGCCCCGGTACAGGTGTAGAGGAGCGGTGCCGGGTGGCAGTGGTGTAGGTATAGAGGAGCGGTGCCGGGTGGCAGTGGTGTAGGTGCAGTGGAGCGGTGCCTGGTGGCAGTGGTGTAGGTGCAGTGGAGCGGTACAGGTGTAGAGGAGCGGTGCCGGGTGGCAGTGGTGTAGGTGTAGAGGAGCGGTGTCGGGTGGCAGTAGTGTAGGTGTAGAGGAGCGGTGCCGGGTGGCAGTGGTGTAGGTGTAGAGGAGCGGTGCCAGGTGGAAGTGGTGTAGGTGTAGTGGAGCGGTGCCGGGTGGCAGTGGTGTAGGTGTAGAGGAGCGGTGCCGGGTGGCAGTGGTGTAGGTGTAGAGGAGCGGTGCCGGGTGGCAGTGGTGTAGGTGTAGAGGAGCGGTGCCGGGTGGCAGTGGTGTAGGTGTAGAGGAGCGGTGCCGGGTGGCAGTGGTGTAGGTGTAGAGGAGCGGTGCCGGGTGGAAGTGGTGTAGGTGTAGTGGAGCGGTGCCGGGTGGCAGTGGTGTAGGTGTAGAGGAGCGGTGCCGGGTGGCAGTGGTGTAGGTGTAGAGGAGCGGTGCCGGGTGGCAGTGGTGTAGGTGTAGAGGAGCGGTGCCGGGTGGCAGTGGTGTAGGTGCAGAGGAGCGGTGCCGGGTGGCAGTGGTGTAGGTGTAGAGGAGCGGTGCCCCGGTACAGGTGTAGAGGAGCGGTGCCGGGTGGCAGTGGTGTAGAGGAGCGGTGCCGGGTGGCAGTGGTGTAGGTGTAGAGGAGCGGTGCCGGGTGGCAGTGGTGTAGGTGTAGTGGAGCGGTGCCGGGTGGCAGTGGTGTAGGTGTAGAGGAGCGGTGCCGGGTGGCAGTGGTGTAGGTGTAGAGGAGCGGTGCCGGGTGGCAGTGGTGTAGGTGTAGAGGAGCGGTGCCCCGGTATAGGTGTAGGTGTAGAGGAGCGGTGCCCCGGTACAGGTGTAGAGGAGCGGTGCCGGGTGGCAGTGGTGTAGGTGTAGAGGAGCGGTGCCGGGTGGCAGTGGTGTAGGTGTAGAGGAGCGGTGCCGGGTGGAAGTGGTGTAGGTGTAGTGGAGCGGTGCCGGGTGGCAGTGGTGTAGGTGTAGAGGAGCGGTGCCGGGTGGCAGTGGTGTAGGTGTAGAGGAGCGGTGCCGGGTGGCAGTGGTGTAGGTGTAGAGGAGCGGTGTCGGGTGGCAGTGGTGTAGGTGTAGAGGAGCGGTGCCCCGGTATAGGTGTATGTGTAGAGGAGCGGTGCCCCGGTATAGGTGTATGTGTAGAGGAGCGGTGCCGGGTGGCAGTGGTGTAGGTGTAGAGAAGCGGTGCCGGGTGGCAGTGGTGTAGGTATAGAGGAGCGGTGCCGGGTGGCAGTGGTGTAGGTGTAGAGGAGCAGTGCCCCGGTACAGGTGTAGAGGAGCGGTGCCGGGTGGCAGTGGTGTAGGTGTAGAGGAGCGGTGCCGGGTGGCAGTGGTGTAGGTGCAGTGGAGCGGTGTCGGGTGGCAGTGGTGTAGGTGTAGAGGAGCGGTGCCGGGTGGCAGTGGTGTAGGTGTAGAGGAGCGGTGCCGGGTGGCAGTGGTGTAGGTGTAGAGGAGCGGTGCCGGGTGGCAGTGGTGTAGGTGTAGAGGAGCGGTGCCGGGTGGCAGTGGTGTAGGTGTAGAGGAGTGGTGCCGGGTGGAAGTGGTGTAGGTGTAGTGGAGCGGTGCCGGGTGGCAGTGGTGTAGGTGTAGAGGAGCGGTGCCGGGTGGCAGTGGTGTAGGTGTAGAGGAGCGGTGCCGGGTGGCAGTGGTGTAGGTGTAGAGGAGCGGTGCCGGGTGGCAGTGGTGTAGGTGTAGAGGAGCGGTGCCGGGTGGCAGTGGTGTAGGTGCAGTGGAGCGGTGCCGGGTGGCAGTGGTGTAGGTGTAGAGGAGCGGTGCCGGGTGGCAGTGGTGTAGGTGTAGAGGAGCGGTGCCGGGTGGCAGTGGTGTAGGTGTAGAGGAGCGGTGCCGGGTGGCAGTGGTGTAGGTGCAGTGGAGCGGTGCCGGGTGGCAGTGGTGTAGGTGTAGAGGAGCGGTGCCGGGTGGCAGTGGTGTAGGTGCAGTGGAGCGGTGCCGGGTGGCAGTGGTGTAGGTGTAGTGGAGCGGTGCCCCGGTACAGGTGTAGAGGAGCGGTGCCGGGTGGCAGTGGTGTAGGTGTAGAGGAGCGGTGCCGGGTGGCAGTGGTGTAGGTGTAGAGGAGCGGTGCCGGGTGGCAGTGGTGTAGGTGTAGAGGAGCGGTGCCGGGTGGCAGTGGTGTAGGTGTAGAGGAGCGATGCCGGGTGGCGGTGGTGTAGGTGTAGAGGAGCGGTGCCGGGTGGCAGTGGTGTAGGTGTAGAGGAGCGGTGCCGGGTGGAAGTGGTGTAGGTGCAGTGGAGCGGTGCCGGGTGGCAGTGGTGTAGGTGTAGTGGAGCGGTGCCGGGTGGCAGTGGTGTAGGTGCAGTGAAGCGGTGCCGGGTGGCAGTGGTGTAGGTGTAGTGGAGCGGTGCCGGGTGGCAGTGGTGTAGGTGCAGTGGAGCGGTGCCGGGTGGCAGTGGTGTAGGTGTAGAGGAGCGGTGCCGGGTGGCAGTGGTGTAGGTGTAGAAGAGCGGTGCCGGGTGGCATTGGTGTAGGTGCAGTGGAGCGGTGCCGGGTGGCAGTGGTGTAGGTGCAGTGGAGCGGTGCCGGGTGGCAGTGGTGTAGGTGTAGTGGAGCGGTGCCGCGGTACAGGCGTAGAGGAGCGGTGCCGGGTGGCGGTGGTGTAGAGGAGCTGTGCCAGGTGGCGACGCGGGGAGGCAGAGTACACACGGCCGCTCGCGTTATGCATAATCCCCGCACTCACCTTCTTCTGAGTGACCACGTCCTCCAGCTCCTTCAGCTCCTCGGAGGCTCTCTGCATCTGCTCCTCCGCCTCGGCCATTTCCTGACGCAGCTCCCTCAGTTTTGCTTCAGCTAAATACATTTTAAAAAATATATATATATTCTACACTTTCAGGGTTCACCAATCCCCCCCCCCTCCTCCCACTGGTCCAGACCTGTGACCAGTATATACGCAAGTGCAACCACTGCTGAGGGGATACTACAACTCCCAGCATTGTGCAGCGGCTCCTGCCCCCTAGTGGTGAGGGAATACTACAACTCCCAGCATTGGGAGCAGGAGCTGCTGCACTAGTGGTGGGGGGATACTACAACTCCCAGCATTGGGAGCAGGAGCTGCTGCACTAGTGGTGAGGGGATACTACAACTCCCAGCATTGTGCAGCAGCTCCTGCCCCCTAGTAATGAGGGAATACTACAACTCCCAGCATTGTGCAGCGGCTCCTGCCCCCTAGTGGTGAGGGAATACTACAACTCCCAGCATTGTGCAGCGGCTCCTGCCCCCTAGTAATGAGGGGATACTACAACTCCCAGCATTGTGCAGCGGCTCCTGCCCCCTAGTAATGAGGGGATACTACAACTCCCAGCATTGTGCAGCAGCTCCTGCCCCCTAGTGGTGAGGGGATACTACAACTCCCAGCATTGTGCAGCAGCTCCTGCCCCCTAGTAATGAGGGGATACTACAACTCCCAGCATTGTGCAGCGGCTCCTGCCCCCTAGTGGTGAGGGGATACTACAACTCCCAGCATTGTGCAGCGGCTCCTGCCCCCTAGTAATGAGGGGATACTACAACTCCCAGCATTGTGCAGAGGCTCCTGCCCCCTAGTGGTGAGGGGATACTACAACTCCCAGCATTGTGCTCCTGATGGTCTCCTCACCTGCTCGTATGTTGCTCTCCTTCTCGGTCAGGTCTACATCCAGGCTGGTGTGGATCCTGGCCCTGATCTGCTGGTTTGTGATCTGCCCGTCCTCGTCCACCGCCATTGCCGCTATTTGGACTTGCTGAGCCTGATGGGGGATGAAGCTCTCCTGGGCGTACAGGTTCCTCTTATATCTGGCTTTACCGATGTACGGACTTTCTCCAGGGGCGTCCTCCGCATCTACCTCCTGTATACCAGAAAAACAACTAAAAAATATCCAGAGGAGTATAACCCCCATTGTGTATAGCAGGACCCCCAGTATACCCCTCCGGAGGATATATCACTATTACCAGGCTAGTATACTCCTCCTGGAGGATATATATCACTATTACCAGGCTAGTATACCCCTCCTGGAGGATATATATCACTATTACCAGGCTAGTATACTCCTCCTGGGGGATATATATCACTATTACCAGGCTAGTATACTCCTCCTGGAGGATATATATATCACTATTACCAGGCTAGTATACTCCTCCTAGAGGATATATATCACTATTACCAGGCTAGTATACCCCTCCTGGAGGATATATATCACTATTACCAGGCTAGTATACTCCTCCTGGAGGATATATATCACTATTACCAGGCTAGTATACTCCTCCTGGAGGATATATATATATATCACTATTACCAGGCTAGTATACCCCTCCTGGAGGATATATATCACTATTACCAGGCTAGTATACTCCTCCTGGAGGATATATATATATATATCACTATTACCAGGCTAGTATACCCCTCCTGGAGAATATATCACTATTACCAGGCTAGTATACCCCTCCTGGAGGATATATATATCACTATTACAAGGCTAGTATACTCCTCCTGGAGGATATATCACTATTACCAGGCTAGTATACTCCTCCTGGAGGATATATATATATATATATCACTATTACCAGGCTAGTATACCCCTCCTGGAGAATATATCACTATTACCAGGCTAGTATACCCCTCCTGGAGGATATATATATCACTATTACAAGGCTAGTATACTCCTCCTGGAGGATATATCACTATTACCAGGCTAGTATACTCCTCCTGGAGGATATATATCACTATTACCAGGCTAGTATACTCCTCCTGGAGGATATATATATATATATATCACTATTACCAGGCTAGTATACCCCTCCTGGAGAATATATCACTATTACCAGGCTAGTATACCCCTCCTGGAGGATATATATATCACTATTACAAGGCTAGTATACTCCTCCTGGAGGATATATCACTATTACCAGGCTAGTATACTCCTCCTGGAGGATATATATCACTATTACCAGGCTAGTATACTCCTCCTGGAGGATATATATCACTATTACCAGGCTAGTATACTCCTCCTGGAGGATATATATCACTATTACCAGGCTAGTATACCCCTCCTGGAGGATATATATCACTATTACCAGGCTAGTATACTCCTCCTGGAGGATATATATCACTATTACCAGGCTAGTATACTCCTCCTGGAGAATATATCACTATTACCAGGCTAGTATACTCCTCCTGGAGGATATATATCACTATTACCAGGCTAGTATACCCCTCCTGGAGGATATATATCACTATTACCAGGCTAGTATACTCCTCCTGGAGGATATATATCACTATTACCAGGCTAGTATACTCCTCCGGAGGATATATCACTATTACCAGGCTAGTATACTCCTCCTGGAGGATATATATCACTATTACCAGGCTAGTATACCCCTCCTGGAGGATATATATCACTATTACCAGGCTAGTATACTCCTCCTGGAGAATATATCACTATTACCAGGCCAGTATACCCCTCCTGGAGGATATATATCACTATTACCAGGCTAGTATACCCCTCCTGGGAGGATATATATCACTATTACCAGGCTAGTATACTCCTCCTGGAGGATATATCACTATTACATAGCTAGTATACTCCTCCTGGAGGATATATATCACTATTACCAGGCTAGTATACTCCTCCTGGAGAATATATATCACTATTACCAGGCTAGTATACCCCTCCTGGAGGATATATATCACTATTACCAGGCTAGTATACCCCTCCTGGAGGATATATATCACTATTACCAGGCTAGTATACTCCTCCTGGAGGATATATATCACTATTACCAGGCTAGTATACTCCTCCTGGAGAATATATATATCACTATTACCAGGCTAGTATACCCCTCCTGGAGAATATATATCACTATTACCAGGCTAGTATACCCCTCCTGGAGGATATATCACTATTACCAGGCTAGTATACCCCTCCTGGAGGATATATCACTATTACCAGGCTAGTATACCCCTCCTGGAGGATATATCACTATTACCAGGCTAGTATACCCCTCCTGGAGGATATATATCACTATTACCAGGCTAGTATACTCCTCCTGGAGGATATATATCACTATTACCAGGCTAGTATACCCCTCCTGGAGGATATACATCACTATTACCAGGCTAGTATACTCCTCCTGGAGGATATATATCACTATTACCAGGCTAGTATACCCCTCCTGGAGGATATATATCACTATTACCAGGCTAGTATACCCCTCCTGGAGGATATATATCACTATTACCAGGCTAGTATACTCCTCCTGGAGGATATATCACTATTACCAGGCTAGTATACTCCTCCTGGAGGATATATATCACTATTACCAGGCTAGTATACTCCTCCGGAGGATATATCACTATTACCAGGCTAGTATACCCCTCCTGGAGGATATATATCACTATTACCAGGCTAGTATACTCCTCCTGGAGGATATATATCACTATTACCAGGCTAGTATACCCCTCCTGGAGGATATATATCACTATTTACCAGGCTAGTATACCTCCTCCTGGAGATATATATCACTATTACCAGGCTAGTATACTCCTCCTGGAGGGATATATATCACTATTACCAGGCTAGTATACCCCTCCTGGAGAATATATATCACTATTACCAGGCTAGATACCCCTCCTGGAGGATATATATCACTATTACCAGGCTAGTATACTCCTCCTGGAGGATATATATCACTATTACCAGGCTAGTATACTCCTCCTGGAGGATATATATCACTATACCAGGCTGAGTATACCTCCTCGTGAGGATATATATCACATTACCAGGCTAGTATACTCCTCCTGGAGGATATAATCACTATTACCAGGCTAGTATACCCTCCTGGAGGATATATATCACTAATACCAGGCTAGTATACTCCTCCTGGAGGATATATATCACTATTACCAGGCTAGTATACCCCTCCTGGAGAATATATATCACTATTACCAGGCTAGTATACTCCTCCTGGAGGATATATATCACTATTACCAGGCTAGTATACTCCTCCTGGAGGATATATATCACTATTACCAGGCTAGCATACCCCTCCTGGAGGATATATATCACTATTACCAGGCTAGTATACCCCTCCGGAGGATATATCACTATTACCAGGCTAGTATACTCCTCCTGGAGGATATATATCACTATTACCAGGCTAGTATACTCCTCCTGGAGGATATGTCACTGTATTACCAGGCTAGTATACTCCTCCTGGAGGATATATATCACTATTACCAGGCTAGTATACTCCTCCTGGAGAATATATATCACTATTACCAGGCTAGTATACCCCTCCTGGAGGATATATATCACTATTACCAGGCTAGTATACCCCTCCTGGAGGATATATATCACTATTACCAGGCTAGTATACCCCTCCTGGAGGATATATCACTATTACCAGGCTAGTATACTCCTCCTGGAGGATATATATCACTATTACCAGGCTAGTATACCCCTCCGGAGGATATATCACTATTACATAGCTAGTATACCCCTCCTGGAGGATATATATCACTATTACCAGGCTAGTATACCCCTCCGGAGGATATATCACTATTACCAGGCTAGTATACTCCTCCTGGAGGATATATATCACTATTACCAGGCTAGTATACTCCTCCTGGAGGATATATATCACTATTACCAGGCTAGTATACCCCTCCTAGAGGATATATATCACTATTACCAGGCTAGTATACCCCTCCTGGAGGATATATATCACTATTACCAGGCTAGTATACTCCTCCTGGAGGATATATCACTATTACCAGGCTAGTATACCCCTCCTGGAGAATATATATCACTATTACCAGGCTAGTATACCCCTCCTGGAGGATATATATCACTATTACCAGGCTAGTATACTCCTCCTGGAGAATATATATCACTATTACCAGGCTAGTATACTCCTCCTGGAGGATATATATCACTATTACAAGGCTAGTATACTCCTTCTGGAGGATATATCACTATTACCAGGCTAGTATACCCCTCCTGGAGGATATATATCACTATTACCAGGCTAGTATACCCCTCCGGAGGATATATCACTATTACCAGGCTAGTATACTCCTCCTGGAGGATATATATCACTATTACCAGGCTAGTATACCCCTCCTGGAGGATATATATCACTATTACCAGGCTAGTATACCCCTCCGGAGGATATATCACTATTACCAGGCTAGTATACTCCTCCTGGAGGATATATATCACTATTACCAGGCTAGTATACTCCTCCTGGAGGATATATATCACTATTACCAGGCTAGTATACCCCTCCTAGAGGATATATATCACTATTAGCAGGCTAGTATACCCCTCCTGGAGGATATATATCACTATTACCAGGCTAGTATACTCCTCCTGGAGGATATATATCACTATTACCAGGCCAGTATACTCCTCCTGGAGGATATATATCACTATTACCAGGCTAGTATACCCCTCCTGGAGGATATATATCACTATTACCAGGCTAGTATACTCCTCCTGGAGAATATATCACTATTACCAGGCTAGTATACTCCTCCTGGAGGATATATATCACTATTACCAGGCTAGTATACCCCTCCTGGAGGATATATATCACTATTACATAGCTAGTATACTCCTCCTGGAGGATATATATCACTATTACCAGGCTAGTATACCCCTCCGGAGGATATATCACTATTACCAGGCTAGTATACTCCTCCTGGGGGATATATCACTATTACCAGGCTAGTATACCCCTCCTGGAGGATATATATCACTATTACATAGCTAGTATACCCCTCCTGGAGGATATATATCACTATTACCAGGCTAGTATACTCCTCCTGGAGGATATATCACTATTACCAGGCTAGTATACTCCTCCTGTAGGATATATCACTATTACCAGGCTAGTATACTCCTCCTGGAGGATATATCACTATTACTAGGCTAGTATACCCCTCCTGGAGGATATATATCACTATTACATAGCTAGTATACCCCTCCTGGAGGATATATATCACTATTACCAGGCTAGTATACCCCTCCTGGAGGATATATCACTATTACCAGGCTAGTATACCCCTCCTGGAGGATATATATCACTATTACCAGGCTAGTATACTCCTCCTGGAGGATATATATCACTATTACCAGGCTAGTATACCCCTCCTGGAGGATATATATCACTATTACATAGCTAGTATACCCCTCCTGGAGGATATATATCACTATTACATAGCTAGTATACTCCTCCTGGAGGATATATATCACTATTACCAGGCTAGTATACTCCTCCTGGAGAATATATCACTATTACCAGGCTAGTATACTCCTCCTGGAGGATATATATCACTATTACATAGCTAGTATACCCCTCCTGGAGAATATATATCACTATTACCAGGCTAGTATACCCCTCCTGGAGAATATATATCACTATTACCAGGCTGGTATACCCCTCCTGGGGGATATATATCACTATTACCAGGCTAGTATACCCCTCCTGGAGGATATATATCACTATTACCAGGCTAGTATACTCCTCCTGGAGGATATATATCACTATTACCAGGCTAGTATACCCCTCCTGGAGGATATATCACTATTACCAGGCTAGTATACTCCTCCTGGAGATATATATCACTATTACCAGGCTAGTATACTCCTCCTGGAGGATATATATCACTATTACCAGGCTAGTATACCCCTCCTGGAGAATATATATCACTATTACCAGGCTAGTATACTCCTCCTGGAGGATATATCACTATTACCAGGCTAGTATACCCCTCCTGGAGGATATATATCACTATTACCAGGCTAGTATACTCCTCCTGGAGGATATATATCACTATTACCAGGCTAGTATACTCCTCCTGGAGGATATATATCACTATTACCAGGCTAGTATACTCCTCCTGGAGGATATATATCACTATTACCAGGCTAGTATACTCCTCCTGGAGGATATATATCACTATTACCAGGCTAGTATACTCCTCCTGGAGGATATGTCACTGTATTACCAGGCTAGTATACACCTCCTGGAGGATATATATCACTATTACCAGGCTAGTATACTCCTCCTGGAGAATATATATCACTATTACCAGGCTAGTATACCCCTCCTGGAGGATATATATCACTATTACCAGGCTAGTATACCCCTCCTGGAGGATATATCACTATTACCAGGCTAGTATACTCCTCCTGGAGGATATATATCACTATTACCAGGCTAGTATACCCCTCCGGAGGATATATCACTATTACCAGGCTAGTATACTCCTCCTGGAGGATATATATCACTATTACCAGGCTAGTATACTCCTCCTGGAGGATATATATCACTATTACCAGGCTAGTATACCCCTCCTAGAGGATATATATCACTATTACCAGGCTAGTATACCCCTCCTGGAGGATATATATCACTATTACCAGGCTAGTATACCCCTCCTGGAGGATATATATCACTATTACCAGGCTAGTATACTCCTCCTGGAGGATATATATCACTATTACCAGGCTAGTATACTCCTCCTGGAGAATATATATCACTATTACCAGGCTAGTATACTCCTCCTGGAGGATATATATCACTATTACCAGGCTAGTATACTCCTCCTGGAGGATATATCACTATTACCAGGCTAGTATACCCCTCCTGGAGGATATATATCACTATTACCAGGCTAGTATACCCCTCCGGAGGATATATCACTATTACCAGGCTAGTATACTCCTCCTGGAGGATATATATCACTATTACCAGGCTAGTATACCCCTCCTGGAGGATATATATCACTATTACCAGGCTAGTATACCCCTCCGGAGGATATATCACTATTACCAGGCTAGTATACTCCTCCTGGAGGATATATATCACTATTACCAGGCTAGTATACTCCTCCTGGAGGATATATATCACTATTACCAGGCTAGTATACCCCTCCTGGAGGATATATATCACTATTACCAGGCTAGTATACCCCTCCTGGAGGATATATATCACTATTACCAGGCTAGTATACTCCTCCTGGAGGATATATATCACTATTACCAGGCTAGTATACTCCTCCTGGGGGATATATCACTATTACCAGGCTAGTATACCCCTCCTGGAGGATATATATCACTATTACATAGCTAGTATACCCCTCCTGGAGGATATATATCACTATTACCAGGCTAGTATACTCCTCCTGGAGGATATATATATCACTATTACCAGGCTAGTATACTCCTCCTGGAGGATATATATCACTATTACCAGGCTAGTATACCCCTCCTGGAGGATATATATCACTATTACATAGCTAGTATACCCCTCCTGGAGGATATATATCACTATTACCAGGCTAGTATACTCCTCCTGTAGGATATATCACTATTACCAGGCTAGTATACTCCTCCTGGAGGATATATCACTATTACCAGGCTAGTATACCCCTCCTGGAGGATATATATCACTATTACATAGCTAGTATACCCCTCCTGGAGGATATATATCACTATTACCAGGCTAGTATACCCCTCCTGGAGGATATATCACTATTACCAGGCTAGTATACTCCTCCTGGAGAATATATCACTATTACCAGGCTAGTATACCCCTCCTGGAGGATATATATATCACTATTACCAGGCTAGTATACTCCTCCTGGAGGATATATATCACTATTACCAGGCTAGTATACCCCTCCTGGAGGATATATCACTATTACCAGGCTAGTATACCCCTCCTGGAGGATATATATCACTATTACATAGCTAGTATACCCCTCCTGGAGGATATATATCACTATTACATAGCTAGTATACCCCTCCTGGAGGATATATATCACTATTACATAGCTAGTATACTCCTCCTGGAGGATATATATCACTATTACCAGGCTAGTATACTCCTCCTGGAGAATATATCACTATTACCAGGCTAGTATACTCCTCCTGGAGGATATATATCACTATTACCAGGCTAGTATACCCCTCCTGGAGAATATATATCACTATTACCAGGCTAGTATACCCCTCCTGGAGGATATATATCACTATTACCAGGCTAGTATACCCCTCCTGGAGGATATATATCACTATTACCAGGCTAGTATACTCCTCCTGGAGGATATATATCACTATTACCAGGCTAGTATACTCCTCCTGGAGAATATATATCACTATTACCAGGCTAGTATACCCCTCCTGGAGGATATATATCACTATTACCAGGCTAGTATACTCCTCCTGGAGAATATATATCACTATTACCAGGCTAGTATACTCCTCCTGGAGGATATATCACTATTACCAGGCTAGTATACTCCTACTGGGGGATATATCACTGTTACCAGGCTAGTATACTCCTCCTGGAGGATATATATCACTATTACCAGGCTAGTATACTCCTCCTGGAGAATATATCACTATTACCAGGCTAGTATACCCCTCCTGGAGAATATATCACTATTACCAGGCTAGTATACTCCTCCTGGAGGATATATATCACTATTACCAGGCTAGTATACTCCTCCTGGAGGATATATATCACTATTACCAGGCTAGTATACTCCTCCTGGAGGATATATATCACTATTACCAGGCTAGTATACTCCTCCTGGAGAATATATCACTATTACCAGGCTAGTATACTCCTCCTGGAGGATATATATCACTATTACCAGGCTAGTATACTCCTCCTGGAGAATATATATCACTATTACCAGGCTAGTATACCCCTCCTGGAGGATATATATCACTATTACCAGGCTAGTATACCCCTCCTGGAGGATATATATCACTATTACCAGGCTAGTGTACCCCTCCTGGAGGATATATATCACTATTACCAGGCCAGTATACTCCTCCTGGAGGATATATATCACTATTACCAGGCTAGTATACTCCTCCTGGAGGATATATATCACTATTACCAGGCTAGTATACTTCTCCTGGAGGATATATATCACTATTACCAGGCTAGTATACCCCTCCTGGAGAATATATATCACTATTACTAGGCTAGTATACTTCTCCTGGAGGATATATATCACTATTACCAGGCTAGTATACTCCTCCAGGAGGATATATATCACTATTACCAGGCTAGTATACTCCTCCTGGAGAATATATATCACTATTACCAGGCTAGTATACTCCTCCTGGAGGATATATCACTATTACCAGGCTAGTATACTCCTCCTGGAGAATATATCACTATTACCAGGCTAGTATACTCCTCCGGAGGATATATCACTATTACCAGGCTAGTATACTCCTCCTGGAGGATATATATCACTATTACCAGGCTAGTATACCCCTCCTGGAGGATATATATCACTATTACCAGGCTAGTATACTCCTCCTGGAGGATATATCACTATTACCAGGCTAGTATACTCCTCCTGGAGAATATATCACTATTACCAGGCTAGTATACTCCTCCGGAGGATATATCACTATTACCAGGCTAGTATACTTCTCCTGGAGGATATATATCACTATTACCAGGCTAGTATACCCCTCCAGGAGGATATATATCACTATTACCAGGCTAGTATACCCCTCCTGGAGAATATATATCACTATTACCAGGCTAGTATACTCCTCCTGGAGGATATACAGGGGCCACACTGATGGTTGATGGTTGGACAGAGGACAATGGACACTTGTGTGTGATGGATATCTGGATGGCACAGACTACAACTCTACCCATCCAGTTCCATAACGAAAGGGGTGAAAGGTCACCTCGGAGGTCAGGTATCCCAGGGGCTGGAACTTGGCGTCGATCTTGTAGAAGGCGAGCTCCTGCTCCAGCTCGTACTGCTTCTGGCAGGATCGGGTCAGCTCCAGCGTCTTCTGCCTTAGCTACAGACACAAGAGAATGAGTGAGCGCAGTACTGGAGGATGAGACATCAAAGACACCATGTACAGCACGCCACAAATCACAACAGCTGCAGGCGGGCATGCAAGGGGCACAGCTAGGGCTTGCAGTGCAGTGCCCCTACTCCATGTCACCTGTAGTAATATTGTACCTCACACAAGGCATGCAGACCTCCGCACACAGGATGGCAAGTCTCATGGAGAAGAGAGAGAGCGCGCGAGAGAGCGAGAAAGAGCGAGCGAGAGATCAGATAATGGAGGCATGCAGAGCAATTGGTTGAGGTCAGGGGTCATGCAGCACTGGGGAACATGCTCCCATACCTGCACCCAGGGGCCCGACCAGAGGCTGCAAGGAAGAGACAAGGAGTCAAGAGAGGAGAATCTGAAGCCGCCACCACAGCGGCACACAGAGCGCACTACCACCACACTGAGGAGTATAGCCCCCCATAGCGTACTGTGTATACAGGAGAGGAGCCCCTTGGGAGAGGACCCAGAGACCCAGGACCCCCGGGGGAAGGCACAGAGAAGAGAGGAGTCTCCCAGGGAGGACACAGAGAGGAGCCAAGCCCCCCGGAGGAGGACACAGAGAGAAGAGGAGCCAAGCCCCCTGGGGGAGTGCACAGAAAGAAGAGGAGCCCCGGAGGAGGACACAGAGAGGAGACGAGCCCCCCCCCCCAGGGAGGACACGGAGGAACCTAACCCCCTGAGGGAGGACCCAGAAAGGAGAGGAGCAAAGCCCTCCAGTGAGGACTCAGAGGAGAGGAGCCGAAACTTCCAAGGGAGGATCCAGACAGGAAGGAGGAGAGAGGATTACAAGCTAATTGCTTTGGGTATAGCTATTGGAACCGCCCCAGCTCCCAGCTCCATTCATTCTCTATGGGGAGACTGAACAAGCAACAGTGCTAAAAGGAAAGTGAGAGAATTGTGAGCGCAGGACATGTATGAATGTAAGATGGAGGAAATGCACTGTGCAGCGCTATCCAACTCTAGAATACACAAGGCCCTGTATCTCACCAGGATCCTCCCCTGCCAGGTAAGGAGAAGACTCTCATTCTTGGTCTCCATCTCTAGAATACATAAGGCCCTGTATCTCACCAGGATCTTCCCCTACTGTATAAGAAGACGACTCTTGTTCTTGGTCTCCATCTCTAGAATACATAAGGCCCTGTATCTCACCAGGATCCTCCCCTACTGTATAAGAAGACGACTCTTGTTCTTGGTCTCCATCTCTAGAATACATAAGGCCCTGTATCTCACCAGGATCTTCCCCTACCGGGTAAGGAAAAGACTCTCATTCTTGGTCTCCATCTCTAGAATACATAAGGCCCTGTATCTCACCAGGATCCTCCCCTACCAGGTAAGGAGAAGACTCTCATTCTTGGTCTCCATCTCTAGAATACATAAGGCCCTGTATCTCACCAGGATCCTCCCCTACCGTATAAGAAGACGACTCTCATTCTTGGTCTCCATCTCTAGAATACATAAGGCCCTGTATCTCACCAGGATCCTCCCCTACCGTATAAGAAGACGACTCTCATTCTTGGTCTCCATCTCTAGAATACATAAGGCCCTGTATCTCACCAGGATCCTCCCCTACCAGGTAAGGAGAAGACTCTCATTCTTGGTCTCCATCTCTAGAATACATAAGGCCCTGTATCTCACCAGGATCCTCCCCTACTGTATAAGAAGACGACTCTTGTTCTTGGTCTCCATCTCTAGAATACATAAGGCCCTGTATCTCACCAGGATCTTCCCCTACCGGGTAAGGAAAAGACTCTCATTCTTGGTCTCCATCTCTAGAATACATAAGGCCCTGTATCTCACCAGGATCCTCCCCTACCAGGTAAGGAGAAGACTCTCATTCTTGGTCTCCATCTCTAGAATACATAAGGCCCTGTATCTCACCAGGATCCTCCCCTACCGTATAAGAAGACGACTCTCATTCTTGGTCTCCATCTCTAGAATACATAAGGCCCTGTATCTCACCAGGATCCTCCCCTACCGTATAAGAAGACGACTCTCATTCTTGGTCTCCATCTCTAGAATACATAAGGCCCTGTATCTCACCAGGATCCTCCCCTACCAGGTAAGGAGAAGACTCTCATTCTTGGTCTCCATCTCTAGAATACATAAGGCCCTGTATCTCACCAGGATCCTCCCCTACCGTATAAGAAGACGACTCTCATTCTTGGTCTCCATCTCTAGAATACATAAGGCCCTGTATCTCACCAGGATCCTCCCCTACCGTATAAGAAGACGACTCTCATTCTTGGTCTCCATCTCTAGAATACATAAGGCCCTGTATCTCATCAGGATCCTCCCCTACCAGGTAAGGAGACAACTCTCATTCTTGGTCTCCATCTCTAGAATACATAAGGCCCTGTATCTCACCAGGATCCTCCCCTACTGTATAAGAAGACGACTCTTGTTCTTGGTCTCCATCTCTAGAATACATAAGGCCCTGTATCTCACCAGGATCCTCCCCTACTGTATAAGAAGGCGACTCTTGTTCTTGGTCTCCATCTCTAGAATACACAAGGCCCTGTATCTCACCAGGATCCTCCCCTACCAGGTAAGGAGATGACTTACGATCTCTTTCTTGGTCTCCATCTCTCGCTCTAGCTCCTTGTAGCTCTTCTTATGGTGTTGCACCTCCTGCCGTAGAGACATATTCAGCCTCTCCTGGTTGTGCAGCTCACTCTGGTCCGTTGCCTTCTGACTCTGCAGCTCTTCCACCTCCATCATCTTCTTTTCCAGGTCCCTCTCCAGCTTCTCGACCTCCTCTACAGGTGGAGCACATCAGCGTTATAATTATGACACACCAATGGCTGCCTACTACTCCACACAGATGGTGACTCTTTATGTGACTGACCTCAGGATATATAGACCCTCCATGATGAGTAGTGTCCTCTCCGGCACACCTGGACTATCGGAATGCTTAGCAGAGAAGCTTCTGGTGTCCAGCCGCACAACGGCATTCACTACCCATAGACTAATATGGCGTCAGTTTACTACACTAGTGTATACCAGCCAGACAGTGGTCAAAATGAGTCCAGCTCTGGAGATCCCTCAGGAAGGTGATTTATAGGGGCCATCGCTATTCACCAGGCATGGCTCTGTACTTCTAGTTTTAGCTTTATCCTATGCAAGTGAACAGGACCGTGCTGTAATACCTGACAGAGCGGCTACTATGAGTACAGAGCTAATGATGGAGAACTGCTGCCATCCTTCACGTAGATGTGGCCCTCACACATGACATAACATATACGGACTCTCACCTAGATGGAACCTGCTGTGGGCCTCCTGCCGCTCCTGGTTCATGATCATCTGTCCATCCAGAGAGTTTAAGGAGCGCAAGTGGAAGATGACGTACAGCCGGTAATGGGGAAGATTGGCCACTGGGTTATCAGCCAAGAACAGGGACGTCAAGTCTCTCAATGGCTTTAACCGGGAAACATCCTGAAGCTACAGAAGCAGACCATTACCTGCTGGAACCCTCCCTCCCTGGACCCTGCTATAGACCCCACTGTCACATACCGAGGAGATAAGATTCTGCTCCAGGTTCAGGACTCTCAGAGCTTTCATCTTCTTCCCCATCCAGACCGGTATGTGCTCAACCTCATTTACAGCCAGGTTCAGCTTCTGTAGACTCTGCATGTGCTCCAGAGCTTCAATTTTACTGCAATACACAGATCACATACAGGGACTTTCCAAATGACTGTGCGATCCCTATTCTCATATGTGGATGGCCATTTTGCTGACTTCTATATCCCTACCTGCTGATGGTGGCTTAGGGGGCAAGGGGTGTAGGTGGGCATTCTGCTGACTGTAAGGTTCTCACCAGGTACTGGTGGTGTCAAGGTGAGAGGAATAGGTATGTAGGGGTTTGGGGGTGTGGGGGGGTTGCCCTTTCCTGGTGGAAAGGGTGTGTTGGGCACTTTTTACTCCTCTCCTGGTCCTGGTGGTGTCGACGTGAGGGGAATGGGTACGAAGGGGGGTCTACTTTCTCCTGGTCCTAGTGGTGGTGGTGGGGGAATTGGAGCAGTTATCTTCTGGTCCTGGAGGTAGTGTGGGAGGGGGGGGGTGTTATCTCCTCCCCTGATGGTGGGGGGGGTTGTTGGGGGGCTGATATCTCCTCTCCTGGTGGTGGTGTGTGTGTGTGGGGGGGGGGGAGATTTGGGCAGCTGATACCTCCTCTCCTCTCCCTGGAAGTTGGGGGGGGGGGGGGGCGTGTTAGCTCCTCTCCTGGTCCTAGTGGTGGCTTGTTGGGGGGCGGATATCTCCTCTCCTGGTCCTGATAGTGGTGTTTGTGTGTGTGTGTGTGTGGGGGGGGGTGGTATCTCCTCTCCTGGTGGTGGTGGTTGTGAAGGGGAGGGTTGGGCGTCTGATATCTCCTCTCCTGGCCTTGATAGTGGTGGGTTGTTGGGGGGCTGATATCTCCTCTCCTGGTGGTGGGGGTTGGGCGGCTGATATCTCCACTCCTGGTCCTGGAGGTGGTGGTGGGGGGGGGGGGGTTGTTATCCCCTCTCCTGGTCCTGGTGGGTTGTTGGGGGGCTAATATATCCTCTCCTGGTCCTGGAGGTGGTGGTGGGTTGTTATCTTCTCTCCTGGAGGGTTGTTGTTGGGCTGATATCTCCTCTCCTGGTGATGGTTGTAGGGGTGGGGGTGGAGTGTTATCTCCTCTCCTGGTGGTGGTGGGGTGGGGGGGGCTGATATCTCCTCTCCTGGTGGTGGTTGTGAGGCTGATATCTCCTCTCTTGGTGGTGGTGGTTGTGAAGAGGAGAGGGGGTTGGGCGTCCGATATCTCCTCTCCTGGTCTTGGAGGTGGTGGGTTTTTTATCTCCTCTCCTAGTCCTAGTGGTGGCTTGTTGGGGGGCGGATATCTCCTCTCCTGGTCCTGATAGTACTGTTTGTTTGTGTGTGTGTGTGTGTGTGTGTGTGGGGGGGGGGTTATTATCTCCTCTCCTGTTGGTAGTGGTTGTGAAGGGGAGGGTTGGGCGTCTGATATCTCCTCTCCTGGTCTTGGAAGTGGTGGGTTGTTGGGGGACTGATATCTCCTCTCCTGGTCTTGGAAGTGGTGGGTTGTTGGGGGACTGATATCTCCTCTCCTGGTCTTGGAGGTGGGGGGGGGGGGGTTGTTATCTCCTCTCCTGGTCCTAGTGGTGGTGGGTTGTTGGGGGGCTGATGTCTCCTCTTCTGGTCCTAGAGGTGTGGGGTGGGATGGGATGGTGTTATCTCCTCTCCTGGTCCTGGTAGTGGTGGTGGGGGGATTGGGTTGGTTGGGGGGCTGATATCTCCTCTCCTGGTAGTGAGGTGTTTAGGGGGGCAGTTCCCTCTTCTCCTGGTCCTGGCAGTGTGTGTGTGTGGGGGGGGGGGGCTGTTCTCTCTTCTCCTGGTCCTGGTGGTGAGGGGTATAGGGGGGCAGTTATCTCCTCTCCTGGTCCTGGCGGTGGTGGTGGGGCTGACATCTCCTCTCCTGGCGGTGGTGGTGGGGCTGATATCTCCTCTCCTGGTGGTGGTGGGGGTTGGGGGGCTGATACCTCCTCTCCGGGCCATGGTGGTAAGGGGTGTAGGGGGGCAGTTATCTCCTCACCTGATGCGATTGTGGGACAGGTTGAGCTCCCGCAGTCTGCTCTGCCGCTCAAGCTTCTCGATCTTCTCGATGAGGTTGTGGCTCAGGTTCAGCACCTCCAGTCGCTCACACTTCTCCAGATTCTCTATATACTGTGCGGCAAATACACGGTCAGTCCGGCATACACCCTCATCAGGGCTGTGTACAAGAACCTTCCAACAACAATAAACTCACCTTAAACTTTTTGCCTCCGTCCTTAGAAAGCGAAAGGTTCAGAGAGGTGACAAAGGCCAAGTGTTCCTGCTTAGATACTTTGTGGATAAGAGACTCTGTGATGTATCGCACCCCCGGGTCATCACCTGAGGATCAGGACAGAGACCATCAGCAGCCGCTCCCTATCCCCATAGAGGCCATCAGCAGCAGCTGCTCCCTATCCGCTGAGGGGACGTCAGCAGCAGCTGCTCCCTATCCGCTGAGGGGCCGTCAGCAGCAGCTGCTCCCTATCCGCTGAGGGGCCGTCAGCAGCAGCCGCTCCCTATCCACATGACCTAACCAGCCTCACCAGAGCCAAAACCGAGTAGGTACAAGTACTGTGGTACCTTAGTTTAAAAGAAACCTGTCACCCCCCCCCCCGTGCCCCGGGACAGAGCCTGTCCGAACCCCCTGATGCAGACACATATACTTACCGCTTCCAAGAAGTCCCGGAGCCTGTCCCGTTGCCAAGATATCCCCGTCCGAAGCCCCGCGACCTCACCAGAGATGAGTCCGATGCCCATAGAGAATGATGGCTCCGGGGGGGGGGGGGGGGGGGCGTGATTGAGAGCGTTTTGCAAGAAGAGATCAACATTTTTCAAAATTGTGACTTGGTGTAAGAGATCCCTGTACTGGGTGGGAGGGAGAGGGGCATGGTCTGCAAAGCGGGGTCTACAGCCCTGTACTCTGACCCAGGAAGTCTCCCTCACCTTCCAAATCATAGCAGATCTGTCAGCCCTTGTGTTTCCCATCCTCTCCATTCCTGCTATAATCTACCTGCACTCACACTCAGCTGTATGTAAGGTTTCTGTCTCTGTCCTCCTGCACAGCTCTGTGACTCTCACTTCCTTCCCCTTTGCTGTCATGTGACCACACAGCCCTCTGACAGCAGCCCGCTTCTCTATTCTATCCTCTTGTACTACTCTCCTGCATTATGGGGATCTGCAGCTCCATCCTGTACCTACAAACTGCTGCTGTGTTATCAGGGTTATACAGTTACTATACATTATACACCACATGCTGCTATACTGTACAGTAACTTATATATCACATATCCAGCTGTTGTGTTATCAGGGTTATACAGTTACTATACATTATATACCACATGCTGATTGCTATACTGTACAGTAACTTATATATCACATATCCAGCTGCTGTGTTATCAGGGTTATACAGTTACTGTACATTATACACCACATGCTGCTATACTGTACAGTAACTTATATATCACATATCCAGCTGCTGTGTTATCAGGGTTATACAGTTACTATACATTATACACCACATGCTGCTATACTGTACAGTAACTTATATATCACATATCCAGCTGCTGCAGTGTTATCAGGGTTATACAGTTACTATACATTATATACCACATGCTGCTATACTGTACAGTAACTTATATATCACATATCCAGCTGCTGTGTTATCAGGGTTATACAGTTACTATACATTATACACCACATGCTGCTATACTGTACAGTAACTTATATATCACATATCCAGCTGCTGTGTTATCAGGGTTATACAGTTACTATACATTATACACCACATGCTGCTATACTGTACAGTAACTTATATATCACATATCCAGCTGCTGTGTTATCAGGGTTATACAGTTACTATACATTATATACCACATGCTGCTATACTGTACAGTAACTTATATATCACATATCCAGCTGCTGTGTTATCAGGGTTATACAGTTACTATACATTATATACCACATGCTGCTATACTGTACAGTAACTTATATATCACATATCCAGCTGTTGCAGTGTTATCAGGGTTATACAGTTACTATACATTATATACCACATGCTGATTGCTATACTGTACAGTAACTTATATATCACATATCCAGCTGCTGTGTTATCAGGGTTATACAGTTACTATACATTATACACCACATGCTGCTATACTGTACAGTAACTTATATATCACATATCCAGCTGCTGCTGTGATATCAGGGTTATACAGTTACTATACATTATATACCACATGCTGCTATACTGTACAGTAACTTATATATCACATATCCAGCTGCTGCTGTTTTATTAGGGTTATACAGTTACTATACATTATATACCACATGCTGCTATACTGTACAGTAACTTATATCACATATCCAGCTGCTGTGTTATTAGGGTTATATAGTTACTATACATTATATACCACATGCTGAGTGCTATACTGTACAGTAACTTATATATCACATATCCAGCTGCTGTGTTATCAGGGTTATATAGTTACTATACATTATATACCACATGCTGCTATACTGTACAGTAACTTATATATCACATATCCAGCTGCTGTGTTATTAGGGTTATACAGTTACTATACATTATATACCACATGCTGCTATACTGTACAGTAACTTATATATCACATATCCAGCTGTTTTGTTATCAGGGTTATACAGTTACTATACATTATACACCACATGCTGCTATACTGTACAGTAACTTATATATCACATATCCAGCTGCTGTGTTATCAGGGTTATATAGTTACTATACATTATACACCACATGCTGCTATACTGTACAGTAACTTATATATCACATATCCAGCTGCAGTGTTATCAGGGTTATACAGTTACTATACATTATACACCACATGCTGCTATACTGTACAGTAACTTATATATCACATATCCAGCTGCTGTGTTATCAGGGTTATACAGTTACTATACATTATATACCACATGCTGATTGCTATACTGTACAGTAACTTATATATCACATATTCAGCTGCTGCAGTGTTATCAGGGTTATACAGTTACTATACATTATATACCACATGCTGCTATACTGTACAGTAACTTATATATCACATATCCAGCTGCTGTGTTATCAGGGTTATGCAGTTACTATACATTATATACCACATGCTGCTATACTGTACAGTAACTTATATATCACATATCCAGCTGCTGTGTTATCAGGGTTATACAGTTACTATACATTATACACCACATGCTGCTATACTGTACAGTAACTTATATATCACATATCCAGCTGCTGTGTTATCAGGGTTATACAGTTACTATACATTATACACCACATGCTGCTATATTGTACAGTAACTTATATATCACATATCCAGCTGCTGCTGTGTTATCAGGGTTATACAGTTACTATACATTATAAACCATATGCTGATTGCTATACTGTACAGTGATTTCTTAGGGGAAAATTTGCTTTGGTGTAAAAGTGGATTTTTATTACAAGCGCCGTCCCAGAACGGATTATACTCGTAATCCAAGGCACCATAGTATATGGTGTTCCTTGGGGCTTCACCGGACCCCTGCTGTTATAGAAGTAATCTGCCCCCCCAGTGACTGCGTCCCCCTGCTGCTGATAGGTGTGTGTGATCCCATGTTACCCTAACAGGGAAGTCGTCACCCACATTTACCGATCACAGTCAGATGCTAAGACCTGTTATTTATTCTAATCTGTTCCTATTTTCCAAATAACATTTTTTTATTTCAATTTTTGTACATTGTTATAGGGGCGGCCTGCTGATATGTCCTATAGAGCACGGGGAGCTGAGGATGAAGCATGTAACCTGCTGATATGTCCTATAGAGCACGGGGAGCTGAGGATGAAGCATGTAACCTGCTGATATGTCCTATAGAGGGGGGGGGAGCTGAGGATGAAGCATGTAACCTGCTGATATGTCCTATAGAGGGGGGGGAGCTGAGGATGAAGCATGTAACCTGCTGATATGTCCTATAGAGGGGGGGGGGAGCTGAGGATGAAGCATGTAACCTGCTGATATGTCCTATAGAGGGGGGGGGGGAGCTGAGGATGAAGCATGTAACCTGCTGATATGTCCTATAGAGCACGGGGAGCTGAGGATGAAGCATGTAACCTGCTGATATATCCTATAGAGGGGGGGGAGCTGAGGATGAAGCCTATAACCTGCTGATATGTCCTATAGAGGGGGGGGGGGAGCTGAGGATGAAGCATGTAACCTGCTGATATGTCCTATAGAGGGGGGGGGGGGGGAACTGAGGATGCAGCATGTAACCTGCTGATATGTCCTATAGAGGGGAGCTGAGGATGAAGCATGTAACCTGCTGATATGTCCTATAGAGGGGGGGAGCTGAGGATGAAGCATGTAACCTGCTGATATGTCCTATAGAGGAGGGAGCTGAGGATGAAGCATGTAACCTGCTGATATGTCCTATAGAGGAGGGGGCTGAGGATGAAGCATGTAACCTGCTGATATGTCCTATAGAGGGGGGAGCTGAGGATGAAGCATGTAACCTGCTGATATGTCCTATAGAGGGGGGGGAGCTGAGGATGAAGCATGTAACCTGCTGATATATCCTATAGAGGGGGGGGAGCTGAGGATGAAGCATGTAACCTGCTGATATGTCCTATAGAGGGGGGGGGGGAGCTGAGGATGAAGCATGTAACCTGCTGATATGTCCTATAGAGCACGGGGAGCTGAGGATGAAGCATGTAACCTGCTGATATGTCCTATAGAGGGGGGGGGCTGAGGATGAAGCATGTAACCTACTGATATGTCCTATAGAGGGGGGGGGGAGCTGAGGATGAAGCATGTAACCTGCTAATATGTCCTATAGGGGGGGGGGGGAGCTGAGGATGAAGCATGTAACCTGCTGATATGTCCTATAGAGCACTGGGAGCTGAGGATGAAGCATGTAACCTGCTGATATGTCCTATAGAGGGGGGGGAGCTGAGGATGAAGCATGTAACCGGCTGATATGTCCTATAGAGGGGGGGGAGCTGAGGATGAAGCATGTAACCTACTGATATGTCCTATAGAGGGGGGGGGAGCTGAGGATGAAGCATGTAACCTGCTGATATGTCCTATAGAGCACGGGGAGCTGAGGATGAAGCATGTAACCTGCTGATATGTCCTATAGAGGGGGGGGGGGAAGCTGAGGATGAAGTATGTAACCTGCTGATATGTCCTATAGAGGGGGGGGGGGGAGCTGAGGATGAAGTATGTAACCTGCTGATATGTCCAATAGGGGGGGGGGGAGCTGAGGATGAAGCATGTAACCTGCTGATATGTCCTATAGAGGGGGGGGGGGGGAGAGCTGAGGATGAAGCATGTAACCTGCTGATATGTCCTATAGAGGGGGGGGGGGAGAGCTGAGGATGAAGTATGTAACCTGCTGATATGTCCTATAGAGGGGGGAGCTGAGGATGAAGCATGTAACCTGCTGATATGTCCTATAGAGCACAGGGAGCTGAGGATGAAGCATGTAACCTGCTGATATGTCCTATAGAGGTGGGGGAGCTGAGGATGAAGCATGTAACCTGCTGATATGTCCTATAGAGGGGGGGGGAGCTGAGGATGAAGCATGTAACCTGCTGATATGTCCTATAGAGGGGGGGGGGGAGCTGAGGATGAAGCATGTAACCTGCTGATATGTCCTATAGAGGGGGGGGAGCTGAGGATGAAGCATATAACCTGCTGATATGTCCTATAGGGGGGGGGGGGGAGCTGAGGATGACGCATGTAACCTGCTGATATGTCCTATAGGGGGGGGGGGAGCTGAGGATGACGCATGTAACCTGCTGATATGTCCTATAGAGGGGGGAGCTGAGGATGAAGCATGTAACCTGCTCAGGGCTCCAGATGGCGACCAAAATGGTCGCCAATGCGACTGATATTTTGCAAATGGCGCCCAGATTTATTAATCCGGGCGCCATTTGCGACTGGCCCCGGCGGCGGCGCGCTGTCTCTTTAAGATGCGCGGCTGATGCGCGGCTGCCGGGGGTGTCCCATCCTATCCCCGGCAGCGCGGCGCATCAGTGAGCTGCCTGGGGCCCTGACTTCCGGCACAGGAAGCGCGCGTCAGAGACGCTTCCTGTGTCAGAAGTCACAGCCCCGGCGTACAGGGAGCTCACTGATGCGCCGCGCTGCCGGGGATAGGACGGGACACCCCCGGCAGCCGCGCATCAGCCGGGGACAGCGCCTGAAGAAGAAGAGGATCGCCGGGGGAGCGGGTTGTCAGGTGAGTTTGTGTGTTTGTTTTTTTTTTAAATACTGCTTAGCATAGAGGAAAGGGGGGGGCATCTATAATGTGGGGAGAAGAGAGTGCCATCTATAATGGGGGGAGAAGAGAGTGCCATCTATAATGGGGGGAAGAGAAGGGGGGGCATCTATAATGGGGGGAGAAGAGGGGCCATCTTCAAGGGGGGGAGAGGGGGCTAGCTATAAGGGGAGGGGGTATCTATAAGGGGGGGAGAGGAGGGGGCATCTATAATGGGGAGGAGGAGGGGGCATCTATAATGGGGGGGGGGAGGGGGCATCTATAATGGGGGGGAGGAGGGGGCATCTATAATGGGGGGGAGGAGGGGGCATCTATAATGGGGGTAGGGGGGGTCATCTATAATGGGGGTAGGGGGGGCATCTATAATGGGGGTAGGGGTATCTATAAGGGGGGGAGAAGAGGGGGCATCTATAATGGGGAGGAGGAGGGGGCATCTATAATGGGGGGGAGGAGGGGGCATCTATAATGGGGGTAGGGGAGGTCATCTATAATGGGGGTAGGGGGGGCATCTATAAGGGGAGGGGGTATCTATAAGGGGGGAGAAGAGGGGGCATCTATAATGGGGGGGAGGAGGGGGCATCTAAAATGGGGGGGGAGGAGGGGGCATCTATAATGGGGGTAGAGGGGGTCATCTATAAGGGGAGGGGGCCATCTATAAGTGTAGGGCAAACTGGCTGCAGACACTGGGAGATAGATATATGCACAATTATTATTATCAGGGCCCCTCAGGTGTCTGTATTGTAGGGGGTCACTTGCATTAGTCACTAGGTGAGAGATATATCTATCTATATACACATCTTGTGGGGGGTCACTATGGCTGCAGTCAGAAGTCTAGCTCAGTATGTATAGACTGTTGCAAGCTTTTAAAGGGAACCTGTCACCCCCGGTGCCGGGGTGACAGGCTCCCAACCCCCGTTAGAACCCCCTATACTCACCTCATCGCGCCGGGTCCCGCTTCTGAAGATGGTCGGGTCACGGAGATCTCAGCCGCTGCAGCCTGGCGCGCACACTGAGAGATGAGTCCAACGCTCATAGAGAATGACGGAGCGTTGGACTCATCTCTCAGCGCACGCCGGGCTGCAGCTGCTGAGATCTCCGTGACCCGACCATCTTCAGAAGCGGGACCCGGCGCGATGAGGTGAGTATAGGGGGTTCTAACGGGGGTTGGGAGCCTGTCACCCCGGCACCGGGGGTGACAGGTTCCCTTTAAGTTCAAGTTCAGAAGAGTAAGCCTCATTAAAAGGCTAGCCAAGTGAGGCTGAAGTACTGAGTCAGACTGTATATGGTTGTCAAGTTGCAAGTTTCCATGTTGAACATTTTCAAACTAAGAAAAGAAAGGATCTAAAGGAGGAGGAGGAGGAGGAGGCTGCCGCGGCCTCTGCACACAGTAAGTCCCATGTAACATAACATTAATTTTACATGGTTTAAAATGTTGGCGACCAAATATTCTATTTGGCGCCTAAATTTTTCAGGTTAGGAGCCAATGGCTCCCAGGTAAATTTTTTAGTCTGGAGCCCTGCTGCTGATATGTCCTATAGAGCACAGGGAGCTGAGGATGAAGCATGTAACCTGTTGATATGTCCTATAGAGGGGGGGGGAGCTGAGGATGAAGCATGTAACCTGCTGATATGTCCTATAGAGGGGGGGGGGGAGCTGAGGATGAAGCATGTCACCTGCTGATATGTCCTATAGAGCACAGGGAGATGAGGATGAAGCATGTAACCTGCTGATATGTCCTATAGAGGGGGGGGAGCTGAGGATGAAGCATGTAACCTGCTGATATGTCCTATAGAGGGGGGAGCTGAGGATGAAGCATGTCACCTGCTGATATGTCCTATAGAGGGGGGGGGGGAGAGCTGAGGATGAAGCATGTAACCTGCTGAGATGTCCTATAGAGGGGGGAGCTGAGGATGAAGCATGTAACCTGTCTGATATGTCCTATAGAGGGGGGGGGGGAGAGCTGAGGATGAAGCATGTAACCTGCTGATATGTCCTATAGAGCACTGGGAGCTGAGGATGAAGCATGTAACCTGCTGATATGTCCTATAGAGGGGGGGGAGCTGAGGATGAAGCATGTAACCTGCTGATATGTCCTATAGAGGGGGGGGAGGGGGAACTGAGGATGAAGCATGTAACCTGCTGATATGTCCTATAGAGGGGGGAGCTGAGGATGAAGCATGTAACCTGCTGATATGTCCTATAGAGGGGGGGAGCGGAGGATGAAGCATGTAACCTGCTGATATGTCCTATAGAGGGGGGGGGAGCTGAGGATGAAGCATGTAACCTGCTGATATGTCCTATAGAGGGGGGGGGCTGAGGATGAAGCATGTAACCTGCTGATATGTCCTATAGAGGGGGGGAGCTGAGGATGAAGCATGTAACCTGCTGATATGTCCTATAGGGGGGGGGGAGCTGAGGATGAAGCATGTAACCTGCTGATATGTCCTA
Organism: Dendropsophus ebraccatus; assembly: GCA_027789725.1. NCBI lineage: Eukaryota > Metazoa > Chordata > Amphibia > Anura > Hylidae > Dendropsophus > Dendropsophus ebraccatus. The sequence continues at coordinate 288,898 of JAQFWZ010000028.1, forward strand.
TAGAGCAAGGGAAGCTGAGGATGAAGCATGTAACCTGCTGATATGTCCTATAGAGGGGGGAGGGGAAGCTGAGGATGAAGCATGTAACCTGCTGATATGTCCTATAGAGGGGGGGGGGGAGCTGAGGATGAAGCATGTAACCTGCTGATATGTCCTATAGAGGGGGGAGGGGGAGCTGAGGATGAAGCATGTAACCTGCTGATATGTCCTATAGAGGGGGGGGGAGCTAAAGATGAAGCATGTAACCTGCTGATATGTCCTATAGAGGGGGGGGAGCTGAGGATGAAGCATGTAACCTGCTGATATGTCCTATAGAGGGGGGGAGCTGAGGATGAAGCATGTAACCTGCTGATATGTCCTATAGGGGGGAGCTGAGGATGAAGCATGTAACCTGCTGATATGTCCTATAGAGGGGGGGGAAGCTGAGGATGAAGCATGTAACCTGCTGATATGTCCTATAGAGCACGGGGAGCTGAGGATGAAGCATGTAACCTGCTGATATGTCCTATAGAGCACGGGGAGCTGAGGATGAAGCATGTAACCTGCTGATATGTCCTAGAGGGGGGGGGGGGAGCTGAGGATGAAGCATGTAACCTGCTGATATGTCCTATAGAGGGGGGGAGCTGAGGATGAAGCATGTAACCTGCTGATATATCCTATAGAGGGGGGGGAGCTGAGGATGAAGCATGTAACCTGCTGATATGTCCTATAGAGGGGGGGGGGAGCTGAGGATGAAGCATGTAACCTGCTGATATGTCCTATAGAGCACGGGGAGCTGAGGATGAAGCATGTAACCTGCTGATATGTCCTATAGAGGGGGGGGGGAAGCTGAGGATGAAGTATGTAACCTGCTGATATGTCCTATAGAGGGGGGGGGGAGCTGAGGATGAAGCATGTAACCTGCTGATATGTCCTATAGAGGGGGGGGGAGCTGAGGATGAAGCATGTAACCTGCTGATATGTCCTATAGAGGGGGGAGCTGAGGATGAAGCATGTAACCTGCTGATATGTCCTATAGAGGGGGGAGCTGAGGATGAAGCATGTCACCTGCTGATATGTCCTATAGAGGGGGGGGGGGAGCTGAGGATGAAGCATGTAACCTGCTGATATGTCCTATAGAGGGGGGAGCTGAGGATGAAGCATGTAACCTGCTGATATGTCCTATAGAGGGGGGGGGGAGAGCTGAGGATGAAGCATGTAACCGGCTGATATGTCCTATAGAGGGGGGGGGAGCTGAGGATGAAGCATGTAACCTGCTGATATGTCCTATAGAGGGGGGGGAGCTGAGGATGAAGCATGTAACCTGCTGATATGTCCTATAGAGCACGGGGAGCTGATGATGAAGCATGTAACCTGCTGATATGTCCTATAGAGCACGGGGAGCTGAGGATGAAGCATGTAACCTGCTGATATGTCCTATAGAGAGGGGGGGGGAGCTGAGGATGAAGCATGTAACCTGCTGATATGTCCTATAGAGAGGGGGGGGGGAGCTGAGGATGAAGCATGTAACCTGCTGATATGTCCTATAGAGCACAGGGAGCTGAGGATGAAGCATGTAACCTGCTGATATGTCCTATAGAGGGGGGGGGGAGGAGCTGATGATGAAGCATGTAACCTACTGATATGTCCTATAGAGGGGGGGAGCTGAGGATGAAGCATGTAACCTGCTGATATGTCCTATAGAGGGGGGGAGCTGAGGATGAAGCATGTAACCTGCTGATATGTCCTATAGAGGGGGGAGCTGAGGATGAAGCATGTAACCTGCTGATATGTCCTATAGAGGGGGGGGGGAGCTGAGGATGAAGCATGTAACCTGCTGATATGTCCTATAGAGGGGGGGGGGGAGCTGAGGATGAAGCATGTAACCTGCTTATATATCCTATAGAGAGGGGGGGGGGGTCTGAGGATGAAGCATGTAACCTGCTGATATGTCCTATAGAGGGGGGAGCTGAGGATGAAGCATGTAACCTGCTGATATGTCCTATAGAGCACGGGGTGCTGAGGAGGAAGCATGTAAGCTGCTGATATGTCCTATAGGGGGGAGCTGAGGATGAAGCATGTAACCTGCTGATATGTCCTATAGAGCACGGGAAGCTGAGGATGAAGCATGTAAGCTGCTGATATGTCCTATAGAGGGGGGGAGCTGAGGATGAAGCATGTAACCTGCTGATATGTCCTATAGAGGGGGGGAGCTGAGGATGAAGCATGTAACCTGCTGATATGTCCTATAGAGGGGGGAGCTGAGGATGAAGCATGTAACCTGCTGATATGTCCTATAGAGGGGGGGGGGAGCTGAGGATGAAGCATGTAACCTGCTGATATGTCCTATAGAGGGGGGGGGGAGCTGAGGATGAAGCATGTAACCTGCTGATATATCCTATAGAGAGGGGGGGGGGGTCTGAGGATGAAGCATGTAACCTGCTGATATGTCCTATAGAGGGGGGAGCTGAGGATGAAGCATGTAACCTGCTGATATGTCCTATAGAGCACGGGGTGCTGAGGAGGAAGCATGTAAGCTGCTGATATGTCCTATAGGGGGGAGCTGAGGATGAAGCATGTAACCTGCTGATATGTCCTATAGAGCACGGGAAGCTGAGGATGAAGCATGTAAGCTGCTGATATGTCCTATAGAGGGGGGGGAGCTGAGGATGAAGCATGTAACCTGCTGATATGTCCTATAGAGGGGGGGAGGAGCTGATGATGAAGCATGTAACCTGCTGATATGTCCTATAGAGCACGGGGAGCTGAGGATGAAGCATGTAACCTGCTGATATGTCCTATAGAGGGGGGAGGGGAAGCTGAGGATGAAGCATGTAACCTGCTGATATGTCCTATAGAGGGGGGGGGGGAGCTGAGGATTAAGCATGTAACCTGCTGATATGTCCTATAGAGGGGGGGGGGGGGGAGGAGCTGATGATGAAGCATGTAACCTGCTGATATGTCCTATAGAGCAAGGGAAGCTGAGGATGAAGCATGTAACCTGTTGATATGTCCTATAGAGCAAGGGAAGCTGAGGATGAAGCATGTAACCTGCTGATATGTCCTATAGAGTAGAGGGGGAGCTGAGGATGAAGCATGTAACCTGCTGATATGTCCTATAGAGGGGGGGGAGCTGAGGATGAAGCATGTAACCTGCTGATATGTCCTATAGAGCACGGGGAGCTGAGGATGAAGCATGTAACCTGCTGATATGTCCTATAGAGGGGGGGGGGAGGAGCTGATGATGAAGCATGTAACCTGCTGATATGTCCTATAGGGGGGGGGGGAGCTGATGATGAAGCATGTAACCTGCTGATATGTCCTATAGAGGGGGGAGGGGGGAGCTGAGGATGAAGCATGTAACCTGCTGATATGTCCTATAGAGGGGGGGGAGCTGAGGATGAAGCATGTAACCTGCTGATATGTCCTATAGAGGGGGGAGGGGGGAGCTGAGGATGAAGCATGTAACCTGCTGATATGTCCTATAGAGGGGGGGAGCTGAGGATGAAGCATGTAACCTGCTGATATGTCCTATAGAGGGGGGGGGAGCTGAGGATGAAGCAGGAATATATAGGGGTAATAGTATATAAGGGACTACATCCAGGAATATATAGGGGGTAATAGTATATAAGGGACTACATCCAGGAATATATAGGGGTAATAGTATATAAGAGACTACATCCAGGAATATATAGGGGGTAATAGTATATAAGGGACTACATCCAGGAATATACAGGAGGTAATAGTATATAAGGGACTACATCCAGGAATATATAGGGGTAATAGTATATAAGGGACTACATCCAGGAATATATAGGGGGTAATAGTATATAAGGGACTACATCCAGGAATATATAGGGGGTAATAGTATATAAGGGACTACATCCAGGAATATATAGGGGTAATAGTATATAAGGGACTACATCCAGGAATATATAGGGGGTAATAGTATATAAGGGACTACATCCAGGAATATATAGGGGGTAATAGTATATAAGGGACTACATCCAGGAATATATAGGGGTAATAGTATATAAGGGACTACATCCAGGAATATATAGGGGGTAATAGTATATAAGGGACTACATCCAGGAATATATAGGGGGTAATAGTATATAAGGGACTACATCCAGGAATATACAGGGGTAATAGTATTATTAGTGATAACCAGCATGGTTTTACTAAGGACAGAAGCTGTCAAACCAACCTAATATGTTTCTATGAAGAGTTAAGTAGAAGCCTGGATGGGGGGGGGGGCGGCTGTGGACATCGTGTACCTGGATGGAGGGCGGCTGTGGATATCGTGTACCTGGATGGGGGGGCGGCTGTGGATATCGTGTACCTGGATGGGGGGGCGGCTGTGGATATCGTGTACCTGGATAGGGGGGCGGCTGTGGATATCAGGTACCTGGATGGGGGGGGCTGTGGATATCGTGTACCTGGATGGGGGGGCGGCTGTGGATATCGTGTACCTGGATAGGGGGGGGGGCTGTGGATATCGTGTACCTGGATGGAGGGCGGCTGTGGATATCGTGTACCTGGATGGGGGGGCGGCTGTGGATATCGTGTACCTGGATGGGGGGGCGGCTGTGGATATCGTTGTACCTGGATAGGGGGGCGGCTGTGGATATCAGGTACCTGGATGGGGGGGGCTGTGGATATCGTGTACCTGGATGGGGGGGGCTGTGGACATCGTGTACCTGGATGGGGGGGCGGCTGTGGATATCGTGTACCTGGATGGGGGGGGCGCGGCTGTGGATATAGTGTACCTGGATGGGGGGGCGGCTGTGGATATCGTGTACCTGGATGGGGGGCGGCTGTGGACATCGTGTACCTGGATGGGAGGGCGGCTGTGGACATCGTGTACCTGGATGGGAGGGCGGCTGTGGATATCGTGTACCTGGATGGGGGGCGGCTGTGGATATCGTGTACCTGGATGGGGGGCGGCTGTGAATATCGTGTACCTGGATGGGGGGGCGGCTGTGGATATCGTGTACCTGGATGGGAGGGCGGCTGTGGACATCGTGTACCTGGATGGGAGGGCGGCTGTGGATATCGTGTACCTGGATGGGAGGGCGGCTGTGGATATCGTGTACCTGGATGGGAGGGCACCTGTGGATATCGTGTACCTGGATGGGAGGGCGGCTGTGGATATCGTGTACCTGGATGGGAGGGCGGCTGTGGATATCGTGTACCTGGATGGGGGGGGGGGGCGGCTGTGGATATCGTGTACCTGGATGGGAGGGCACCTGTGGATATAGTGTACTTGGATGGGGGGCGGCTGTGGACATCGTGTACCTGGATGGGAGGGCGGCTGTGGATATCAGGTACCTGGATGGGAGGGCGGCTGTGGATATCGTGTACCTGGATGGGGGGGCGGCTGTTGATATTGTGTACCTGGATGGGGGGGCGGCTGTGGATATCAGGTACCTGGATGGGAGGGCGGCTGTGGATATCGTGTACCTGGATGGGAGGGCGGCTGTGGACATCGTGTACCTGGATGGGGGGCGGCTGTGGATATCGTGTACCTGGATGGGGGGCGGCTGTGGATATCGTGTACCTGGATAGGAGCGGCTGTTGATATTGTGTACCTGGATGGGGGGGTGGCTGTGGATATCGTGTACCTGGATAGGAGCGGCTGTTGATATTGTGTACCTGGATGGGGGGGGGCGGCTGTGGATATCGTGTACCTGGATGGGAGGGCGGCTGTGGATATCGTGTACCTGGATGGGAGGGCGGCTGTGGATATCGTGTACCTGGATGGGAGGGCGGCTGTGGACATCGTGTACCTGGATGGGAGGGCGGCTGTGGACATCGTGTACCTGGATGGGGGGCGCGGCTGTGGATATCAGGTACCTGGATGGGAGGGCGGCTGTGGATATCGTGTACCTGGATGGGGGGCGGCTGTGGATATCGTGTACCTGGATAGGAGCGGCTGTTGATATTGTGTACCTGGATGGGGGGGCGGCTGTGGATATCGTGTACCTGGATGGGGGGGCGGCTGTGGACATAGTAAATGATGGTGGTCAATGATTCCTACTCCGAATGGTCCCCGGTAATAAGTGGTGTACCCCAAGGGTCAGTACTGGGCCCCTTCTGTTTAACTTGTTTATTAATGATATTGAGAATGGAATTAACAGCAATGTTTCTATCTTTGCAGATGACACCAAGCTTTGTAGTACAGTACAGTCTATGGAGGATGTGCAGATGTTACAGGCTTTGTAGTACAGTACAGTCTATGGAGGATGTGCAGATGTTACAGGCTTTGTAGTACAGTACAGTCTATGGAGGATGTGCAGATGTTACAGGCTTTGTAGTACAGTACAGTCTATGGAGGATGTGCAGATGTTACAGGCTTTGTAGTACAGTACAGTCTATGGAGGATGTGCAGATGTTACAGGCTTTGTAGTACAGTCTATGGAGGATGTGCAGATGTTACAGGCTTTGTAGTACAGTACAGTCTATGGAGGATGTGCAGATGTTACAGGCTTTGTAGTACAGTACAGTCTATGGAGGATGTGCAGATGTTACAGGCTTTGTAGTACAGTCTATGGAGGATGTGCAGATGTTACAGGATGTGTAGTACAGTACAGTCTATGGAGGATGTGCAGATGTTACAGGCTTTGTAGTACAGTACAGTCTATGGAGGATGTGCAGATGTTACAGGCTTTGTAGTACAGTACAGTCTATGGAGGATGTGCAGATGTTACAGGCTTTATAGTACAGTACAGTCTATGGAGGATGTGCAGATGTTACAGGCTTTGTAGTACAGTACAGTCTATGGAGGATGTGCAGATGTTACAGGCTTTATAGTACAGTACAGTCTATGGAGGATGTGCAGATGGTACAGGCTTTGTAGTACAGTACAGTCTATGGAGGATGTGCAGATGTTACAGGCTTTGTAGTACAGTACAGTCTATGGAGGATGTGCAGATGTTACAGGCTTTATAGTACATTACAGTCTATGGAGGATGGGCAGATGGTACAGGCTTTGTAGTACAGTACAATCTACAGTAGACGTCCACTTGGCAAATGAGGTTCAATGTGGATAAATGTAAACTTATGCACCTGGGTACTAAAAACCCACATGCATCATCATATGTCCTAGGGGGAGTAATAACCTGCAGCATCATATGTCCTGGCCAGAGTAATAATCTGCAGCATCCTATGTCCTGGGGGGAGTAATAACCTGCAGCATCCTATGTCCTGGGCGGAGTAATAATTTGCAGCATCCTATGTCCTGGGGGGTGTAATAATCTGCAGCATCCTATGTCCTGGGGGGGAGTAATAACCTGCAGCATCCTATGTCCTGGGGGGGGAGTAATAACCTGCAGCATCATATGTCCTGGGGGGAGTAATAACCTGCAGCATCATATGTCCTGGGGGGAGTAATAACCTGCAGCATCATATGTCCTGGGGGGGAGTAATAACCTGCAGCATCATATGTCCTGGGGGGGAGTAATAACCTGCAGCATCATATGTCCTGGGGGGGAGTAATAACCTGCAGCATCCTATGTCCTGGGGGGGGAGTAATAACCTGCAGCATCATATGTCCTGGGGAGAGTAATAACCTGCAGCATCCTATGTCCTGGGGGGAGTAATAACCTGCAGCATCCTATGTCCTGGAGGGAGTAATAACCTGCAGCATCCTATGTCCTGGGGGGAGTAATAACCTGCAGCATCCTATGTCCTGGGGTGAGTAATAACCTGCAGCATCCTATGTCCTGGGGGGAGTAATAACCTGCAGCATCCTATGTCCTGGGGGGAGTAATAACCTGCAGCATCCTATGTCCTGGGGGGAGTAATAACCTGCAGCATCCTATGTCCTGGGGTGGTTACACTGGTGCAGTCGCTGATGGAGAAGGATCTGGTTGTACTTGTAGATAATAGACTACAGAACAGCACAATGTCAGGCAGCTGCTTGTAAGGCCAGCAGGATATTGTCATGTATATACCAGGCCTGGACTCTGGGGACAGGGATATAATATTACCCCCCTATAAAGCCTTGGTGCGGCCTCATCTGGAGTCGCCGTCCAGTTCTGGAATCCGATTCATAGAAAGGACGTTCTAGAGCTGGAGAGGGAACAAAGACGGCCACTAAGCTAATAAGGGGAATGGAGCATCTTAGTTATGAGGAGAGATAATAGAATTACATGTGTTTAGTCTGGAGAAGAGACGTTTAAGGGGAGATATGATTAATTTATTTACATATATAATGGGGGCCCCTACAGGAAATATGGGGAGGAAGATGTTCCAGGTAAAACCCCCTCAAAGGACAAGGGGGCACTGCCTCCGCCCAGAGAGACAAGGGGGCGCTGCCTCCGCCCAGAGAGACAAGGGGGCGCTGCCTCCGCCCAGAGAGACAAGGGGGCGCTGCCTCCACCCAGAGAGACAAGGGGGCGCTGTCTCCACCCAGAGAGACAAGGGGGCGCTGCCTCCGCCCAGAGAGACAAGGGGGCGCTGCCTCCGCCCAGAGAGACAAGGGGGCGCTGCCTCCGCCCAGAGAGACAAGGGGGCGCTGCCTCCGCCCAGAGAGACAAGGGGGCGCTGCCTCCGCCCAGAGAGACAAGAGGGCACTGCCTCCGCCCGGAGAGACAAGAGGGCGCTGCCTCCGCCCAGAGAGACAAGGGGGCGCTGCCTCCGCCCAGAGAGACAAGGGGGCGCTGCCTCCGCCCAGAGAGACAAGGGGGCGCTGCCTCCGCCCAGAGAGACAAGGGGGCGCTGCCTCCACCTGGAGAGACAAGGGGGCGCTGCCTCCACCCAGAGAGAGAGAGACAAGGGGGCGCTGCCTCCGCCTGGAGAGACAAGGGGGCGCTGCCTCCACCTGGAGAGACAAGGGGGCGCTGCCTCCACCCAGAGAGACAAGGGGGCGCTGCCTCCGCCCAGAGAGACAAGGGGGCGCTGCCTCCACCCAGAGAGAGAGAGACAAGGGGGCGCTGCCTCCGCCTGGAGAGACAAGGGGGCGCTGCCTCCACCTGGAGAGACAAGGGGGCGCTGCCTCCGCCTGGAGAGACAAGGGGGCGCTGCCTCCGCCCAGAGAGACAAGGGGGCGCTGCCTCCGCCTGGAGAGACAAGGGGGCGCTGCCTCCGCCCAGAGAGACAAGGGGGCGCTGCCTCCGCCTGGAGAGACAAGGGGGCGCTGTCTCCACCTGGAGAGACAAGGGGGCGCTGCCTCCGCCCAGAGAGACAAGGGGGCGCTGCCTCCGCCCAGAGAGACAAGGGGGCGCTGCCTCCGCCTGGAGAGACAAGGGGGCGCTGCCTCCGCCCAGAGAGACAAGGGGGCGCTGCCTCCGCCCAGAGAGACAAGGGGGCGCTGCCTCCGCCCAGAGAGACAAGGGGGCGCTGCCTCCGCCCAGAGAGACAAGGGGGCGCTGCCTCCGCCCAGAGAAAAAAAGGTTCAACCTTCGGAGGCGACAAGCCTTCTATACCATGAGAACTGTGAATCTGTGGAACAGTCACCACAGGATCTGGTCACAGCAAAAACAGTAGAAGCTTCACAACAGGAGAAACAAGTTATTACACCAAAATAATATAAAATGCATATGTATAGAACCTATCACCCCTCCCCCTTCCCTGTATGTATAGAACCTATCACCCCTCCCCCTTCCCTGTATGTATAGAACCTATCACCCCTCCCCCTTCCCTGTATGTATAGAACCTATCACCCCTCCCCCTTCCCTGTATCCATCCCCTACTGGGTTGAACTTCATGGACATGTCTCTTTTTTTTTCAACTATATTAACTATGTAACTATGCAACTACTAAACGCAGGATTAACCTACAAACTGAGCGGACACAGTGCCGAGGATGAATATGAGACTTTTCCTCATCTTAATCCTATATTAGCAGGTTAGATTCATTTAACCTGATGATTGCTGCCCTTTAAATGTAAAGACGCCAAGACCTGGGTCACACCAAGCTTTCGGCTTCTCTATTGTTTCCTGCTCCCCAGCAGAGTCCACTCTATGTACATAGGGCTAATTACAGGCTGTGTGACCATAACCTATCTTACCACAAGTGCACAATAGCTGGGTGCACCCCCAATAACCATGAGCAGCACACACACACACACACTTGTTAGTGACCTGTCCCGAATACACAACCCTGTTAGTGACCTCTTTGATGTTAGTGACCGCTTGTTCCTCACCTTGTAACTCATGATCTGAGATATCACCCTCTCCTGTAGCATCACGGTTATGTCTTGGAGGCGTCATGGCAGTCAGGGATTTTGTTTTTGGATTAGAAATTGCAGAATGTGAACTCTTAGATTTCTTCATCATAGAGAAGTGAGATCATGTGCTGCCCCCTGCGGGAAAGAGCAAGATGTACATTATCACCACCCTGCTGACCATAGGAGCTTACACTCTATAAGGAGGAGGAGGAGTCCTGACCATAGGAGCTTACACTCTATAAGCAGGAGGAGGAGTCCTGACCATAGGAGCTTACACTCTATAAGGGGGAGGAGGAGTCCTGACCATAGGAGCTTACACTCTATAAGCAGGAGGAGGAGTCCTGACCATAGGAGCTTACACTCTATAAGGAGGAGGAGGAGTCCTGACCATAGGAGCTTACACTCTATAAGGAGGAGGAGGAGGAGGAGGAGGAGGAGGAGAAGTCCTGACCATAGGAGCTTACACTCTATAAGGAGGAGGAGGAGGAGGAGGAGAAGTCCTGACCATAGGAGCTTACACTCTATAAGGAGGAGGAGGAGTCCTGACCAAAGGAGCTTACACTCTATAAGGAGGAGGAGGAGGAGGAGGAGGAGGAGGAGAAGTCCTGACCATAGGAGCTTACACTCTATAAGGAGGAGGAGGAGTCCTGACCATAGGAGCTTACACTCTATAAGGAGGAGGAGGAGTCCTGACCATAGGAGCTTACACTCTATAAGGAGGAGGAGGAGTCCTGACCATAGGAGCTTACACTCTATAAGGAGGAGGAGTCCTGACCATAGGAGCTTACACTCTATAAGGAGGAGGAGTCCTGACCATAGGAGCTTACACTCTATAAGGAGGAGGAGGAGGAGTCCTGACCATAGGAGCTTACACTCTATAAGGAGGAGGAGGAGGAGGAGGAGGAGGAGGAGGAGTCCTGACCATAGGAGCTTACACTCTATAAGGAGGAGTCCTGACCATAGGAGCTTACACTCTATAAGGAGGAGGAGGAGGAGGAGTCCTGACCATAGGAGCTTACACTCTATAAGGAGGAGGAGGAGTCCTGACCATAGGAGCTTACACTCTATAAGGAGGAGGAGGAGGAGGAGTCCTGACCATAGGAGCTTACACTCTATAAGGAGGAGGAGGAGTCCTGACCATAGGAGCTTACACTCTATAAGGAGGAGGAGGAGGAGGAGTCCTGACCATAGGAGCTTACACTCTATAAGGAGGAGGAGGAGTCCTGACCATAGGAGCTTACACTCTATAAGGAGGAGGAGGAGGAGGAGGAGGAGGAGAAGTCCTGACCATAGGAGCTTACACTCTATAAGGAGGAGGAGGAGGAGGAGGAGGAGGAGGAGAAGTCCTGACCATAGGAGCTTACACTCTATAAGGAGGAGGAGGAGGAGGAGGAGAAGTCCTGACCATAGGAGCTTACACTCTATAAGGAGGAGGAGGAGGAGGAGGAGGAGGAGGAGGAGGAGAAGTCCTGACCATAGGAGCTTACACTCTATAAGGGGGAGGAGGAGTCCTGACCATAGGAGCTTACACTCTATAAGGAGGAGGAGGAGTCCTGACCATAGGAGCTTACACTCTATAAGGAGGAGGAGGAGGAGGAGGAGGAGGAGAAGTCCTGACCATAGGAGCTTACACTCTATAAGGAGGAGGAGGAGGAGGAGAAGTCCTGACCATAGGAGCTTACACTCTATAAGGGGGAGGAGGAGTCCTGACCATAGGAGCTTACACTCTATAAGGAGGAGGAGGAGTCCTGACCATAGGAGCTTACACTCTATAAGGAGGAGGAGGAGGAGTCCTGACCATAGGAGCTTACACTCTATAAGGAGGAGGAGGAGGAGTCCTGACCATAGGAGCTTACACTCTATAAGGAGGAGGAGGAGGAGTCCTGACCATAGGAGCTTACACTCTATAAGGAGGAGTCCTGACCATAGGAGCTTACACTCTATAAGGGGGAGGAGGAGTCCTGACCATAGGAGCTTACACTCTATAAGGAGGAGGAGGAGTCCTGACCATAGGAGCTTACACTCTATAAGGAGGAGGAGGAGGAGTCCTGACCATAGGAGCTTACACTCTATAAGGAGGAGGAGGAGGAGTCCTGACCATAGGAGCTTACACTCTATAAGGAGGAGGAGGAGGAGGAGGAGGAGGAGGAGAAGTCCTGACCATAGGAGCTTACACTCTATAAGGAGGAGGAGGAGGAGGAGGAGAAGTCCTGACCATAGGAGCTTACACTCTATAAGGAGGAGGAGGAGGAGTCCTGACCATAGGAGCTTACACTCTATAAGGAGGAGGAGGAGGAGTCCTGACCATAGGAGCTTACACTCTATAAGGAGGAGGAGGAGTCCTGACCATAGGAGCTTACACTCTATAAGGAGGAGGAGTCCTGACCATAGGAGCTTACACTCTATAAGGAGGAGGAGTCCTGACCATAGGAGCTTACACTCTATAAGGAGGAGGAGGAGGAGGAGTCCTGACCATAGGAGCTTACACTCTATAAGGAGGAGGAGTCCTGACCATAGGAGCTTACACTCTATAAGGAGGAGGGGGAGGGGTCCTGACCATAGGAGCTTACACTCTATAAGGAGGAGTCCTGACCATAGGAGCTTACACTCTATAAGGAGGAGGAGGAGGAGAAGTCCTGACCATAGGAGCTTACACTCTATAAGGAGGAGGAGTCCTGACCATAGGAGCTTACACTCTATAAGGAGGAGGAGGAGGAGGAGTCCTGACCATAGGAGCTTACACTCTATAAGGAGGAGGAGTCCTGACTGTAGGAGCTTACACTCTATAAGGAGGAGTCCTGACCATAGGAGCTTACACTCTATAAGGAGGAGTCCTGACCATAGGAGCTTACACTCTATAAGGAGGAGTCCTGACTGTAGGAGCTTACACTCTATAAGGAGGAGTCCTGACCATAGGAGCTTACACTCTATAAGGAGGAGGAGGAGTCCTGACCATAGGAGCTTACACTCTATAAGGAGGAGTCCTGACTGTAGGAGCTTACACTCTATCCGGGCTCTAAAGTGTGAGGAGTGAGAAGTGTCACTTCCTTCCTGCTGTGTGGTTGTCAGTGAGGGGTGAGATGACGCCTCCCCCATATACACTTGGCACAGACCGCGCTGTATACACTGAAAGGATAGATTACTAGAGTATAATATAATACCTGCTTGGTTAGATGCTATTATACACTCGGGGGATTTGCACACACACGTGTGCCATCTCCTGTTTAGCATATCTTATATCTTATATTTTTATGTTGGTTTGGAAACAACAATAACACATATATATATACATACACACACAGAGTGGTGCCTTGGATTAGGAGCATAATAAAATCCGTTCTGGGACGGCACTTGTAATGCAAATCACTCTTACACCAAAGCAAATATTCCCATAAGAAATCACTGATCTGGAGACAATTGGTTCCACCCCCCAAATATACTGATTATTATCCTGAATAACATGTAGAAGAGATAAAACAATGAGAAGCAGCTGGATATGTGATATATAAGTTACTGTACAGTATAGCAGCATGTGGTGTATAATGTATAGTAACTGTATAACCCCGATAACACAGCAGCTGGATATGTGATATATAAGTTACTGTACAGTATAGCAGCATGTGGTATATAATGTATAGTAACTGTATAACCCTGATAACACAGCAGCTGGATATGTGATATATAAGTTACTGTACAGTATAGCAGCATGTGGTATATAATGTATAGTAACTGTATAACCCTGATAACACAGCAGCTGGATATGTGATATATAAGTTACTGTACAGTATAGCAGCATGTGGTGTATAATGTATAGTAACTGTATAACCCCGATAACACAGCAGCTGGATATGTGATATATAAGTTACTGTACTGTATAGCAGCATGTGGTGTATAATGTATAGTAACTGTATAACCCTGATAACACAGCAGCTGGATATGTGATATATAAGTTACTGTACAGTATAGCAGCATGTGGTATATAATGTATAGTAACTGTATAACCCTGTTAACACAGCAGCAGCTGGATATGTGATATATAAGTTACTGTACAGTATAGCAGCATGTGGTGTATAATAACTGTATAACCCTGATAACACAGCAGCTGGATATGTGATATATAAGTTACTGTACAGTATAGCAGCATGTGGTGTATAATGTATAGTAACTGTATAACCCTGATAACACAGCAGCTGGATAAGTGATATATAAGTTACTGTACAGTATAGCAGTATGTGGTATATAATGTATAGTAACTGTATAACCCTGATAACACAGCAGCAGCTGGATATGTGATATATAAGTTACTGTACAGTATAGTAGCATGTGGTGTATAATGTATAGTAACTGTATAACCCTGATAACACAGCAGCTGGATATGTGATATATAAGTTACTGTACAGTATATCAATCAGCATGTGGTGTATAATGTATAGTAACTGTATAACCCTGATAACACAGCAGCTGGATATGTGATATATAAGTTACTGTACAGTATAGCAGCATGTGGTGTATAATGTATAGTAACTGTATAACCCTGATAACACAGCATCAGCTGGATATGTGATATATAAGTTACTGTACAGTATAGCAGCATGTGGTATATAGTGTATAGTAACTGTATAACCCTGATAACACAGCAGCTGGATATGTGATATATACGTTACTGTACAGTATAGCAGCATGTGGTATATAATGTATAGTAACTGTATAACCCTGATAACACAGCAGCTGGATATGTGATATATTAGTTACTGTACAGTATAGCAGCATGTGGTGTATAATGTATAGTAACTGTATAACCCTGATAACACAGCAGCTGGATATGTGATATATAAGTTACTGTACAGTATAGCAGCATGTGGTGTATAATGTATAGTAACTGTATAACCCTGATAACACAGCAGCAGCTGGATATGTGATATATAAGTTACTGTACAGTATAGCAGCATGTGGTGTATAATGTATAGTAACTGTATAACCCTGATAACACTGCAGCTGGATATGTGATATATAAGTTACTGTACAGTATAGCAGCATGTGGTGTATAATGTATAGTAACTGTATAACCCTGATAACACAGCAGCTGGATATGTGATATATAAGTTACTGTACAGTATAGCAGCATGTGGTATATAATGTATAGTAACTGTATAACCCTGATAACACAGCAGCAGCTGGATATGTGATATATACGTTACTGTACAGTATAGCAATCAGCAGGTGGTGTATAATGTATAGTAACTGTATAACCCTGATAACACAGCAGCTGGATATGTGATATATAAGTTACTGTACAGTATAGCAGCATGTGGTATATAATGTATAGTAACTGTATAACCCTGATATCACAGCAGCTGGATATGTGATATATAAGTTACTGTACAGTATAGCAATCAGCATGTGATATATAATGTATAGTAATTGTATAACCCTGATAACACAGCAGCAGCTGGATATGTGATATATCAGTCTGACTTTAACTTTAATCGGAGAGTGTATGCGCTGCAGTGCGGTCCTCTCCCCACTCATTCTCCTCATTGTACAGGTGGGATCACTCAGACGCAACAGAACTTTTGACTGGTCTCTATGACGCCTCCATAACCCGCCAAGGTCTCCACGACTCCTTTATGACCCCCCCCCCCCCCAAGGTCTCCGAGACGCCTCCATGACCCCCCCCCCCAAGGTCTCCGCGACGCCTCTATGACCCCCCCCAAGGTCTCCACGACGCCTCCATGACTCCCCCCCCCCCCACACCAAGGTCTCCACGACGCCTCCATGACCCCCCCAAGGTCTCCATGACGCCTCCATGACTCCCCCCCACCCCCACCCCCCCCAAGGTCTCCACGACGCCTCCATGACCCCCCACCCCCGCAGGTCTCCACCAGGGCTGTGGAGTCTAAATCGGATTCGGAGCTAGTTTTGGCTAGAGTCGGATTCAGAAAAAATGTACCGACTCAGACTCCAGCTTTAAAAAAAAAAATCTTAGAACAATTTAGAATTTGTTTAGAAGTTGTGCTCATCAATATATATTATGAGCAACATTCTAATAGGACACTGGCCCTATTACATAAGGGTGGTCGGGGGATATATCAGTAATAGGACACTGGCCCTATTACATAAGGGTGGTCGGGGGATATATCAGTAATAGGACACTGGCCCTATTACATAAGGGTGGTCGGGGAATATATCAGTAATAGGACACTGGCCCTACTACATAAGGGTGGTCGGGGAATATATCAGTAATAGGACACTGGCCCTATTACATAAGGGTGGTCGGGGGATATATCAGTAATAGGACACTGGCCCTATTACATAAGGGTGGTCGGGGAATATATCAGTAATAGGACACTGGCCCTATTAGATAAGGGTGGTCGGGGAATATATCAGTAATAGGACACTGGCCCTATTAGATAAAGGGTGGTCGGGGAATATATCAGTAATAGGACACTGCCCCTATTAGATAAGGGTGGTCGGGGAATATATCAGTAATAGGACACTGGCCCTATTACATAAGGGTGGTCGGGGAATATATCAGTAATAGGACACTGGCCCTATTACATAAGGGTGGTCGGGGAATATATCAGTAATAGGACACTGGCCCTATTACATAAGGGTGGTCGGGGAATATATCAGTAATAGGACACTGGCCCTAATACATAAGGGTGGTCGGGGAATATATCAGTAATAGGACACTGGCCCTCTTACATAAGGGTGGTCAGGGAATATATCAGTAATAGGACACTGGCCCTATTATATAAGGGTGGTCGGGGAATATATCAGTAATAGGACACTGGCCCTATTACATAAGGGTGGTCGGGGGATATATCAGTAATAGGACACTGGCCCTATTACATAAGGGTGGTCGGGAACATATCAGTAATAGGACACTGGCCCTATTACATAAGGGTGGTCGGGAACATATCAGTAATAGGACACTGGCCCTATTACATAAGGGGGGTCGGGAACATATCAGTAATAGGACACTGGACCTATTACATAAGGGGGGTCGGGAACATATCAGTAATAGGACACTGGCCCTATTACATAAGGGTGGTCGGAGAATATATCAGTAATAGGACACTGGCCCTATTACATAAGGGGGGTCGGGGAATATATCAGTAATAGGACACTGGCCCTATTACATAAGGGTGGTCGGGAATATATCAGTAATAGGACACTGGCCCTATTACATAAGGGTGGTCGGGGAATATATCAGTAATAGGACACTGGCCCTATTACATAAGGGTGGTCGGGGAATATATCAGTAATAGGACTCTGGCCCTAATACATAAGGGTGGTGTGTGCTATGGCTGCAGCAGGCTGTGTGTGTGTGTGTGTGTGTGCTATGGCTGCAGCTGTGTGTGTGTGTGTGTGTGTGTGCTATGGCTGCAGCTGTGTGTGTGTGTGTGTGTGTGTGTGCTATGGCTGCAGCTGTGTGTGTGTGTGCTATGGCTGCAGGTGTGTGTGTGTGCTATGGCTGCAGCTGTGTGTGTGTGTGCTATGGCTGCAGCAGGCTGTGTGTGTGTGTGCGTGTGTGGTGTGCACTATGGCTGCAGCTGTGTGTGTGTGTGCTATGGCTGCAGCAGGCTGTGTGTGTGTGTGCTATGGCTGCAGAAGGCTGTGTGTGTGTGTGTGTGTGTGTGTGTGTGTGCTATGGCTGCAGCTGTGTGTGTGTGTGCTATGGCTGCAGCTGTGTGTGTGTGTGTGTGTGTGTGCTATGGCTGCAGCTGTGTGTGTGTGTGCTATGGCTGCAGGTGTGTGTGTGTGCTATGGCTGCAGCTGTGTGTGTGTGTGTGTGTGTGTGTGCTATGGCTGCAGCTCTGTGTGTGTGTGTGTGTGCTATGGCTGCAGCTCTGTGTGTGTGTGTGTGTGCTATGGCTGCAGCTCTGTGTGTGTGTGTGTGTGCTATGGCTGCAGCTCTGTGTGTGTGTGTGTGTGTGTGCTATGGCTGCAGCTCTGTGTGTGTGTGTGTTATGGCTGCAGCTCTGTGTGTGTGTGCGCTATGGCTGCAGCAGGCTGTGTGTGTGTGTGTGTGCTATGGCTTCAGCTGGCTGTGTGTGTGTGTGTGTGCTATGGCTGCAGCTGTGTGTGTGTGTGTGTGTGCGCTATGGCTGCAGCTGTGTGTGTGTGTGTGTGTGCTATGGCTGCAGCTGTGTGTGTGTGTGTGTGTGTGTGTGCTATGGCTGCAGCTGTGTGTGTGTGTGTGTGTGTGTGTGTGTGTGCTATGGCTGCAGCTGTGTGTGTGTGTGTGCTATGGCTGCAGCTGTGTGTGTGTGTGTGTGCTATGGCTGCAGCTGTGTGTGTGTGTGCGCGCGTGTGCTATGGCTGCAACTCTGTGTGTGTGCTATGGCTGCAGCTGTGTGTGTGTGTGCGCGCGTGTGTGTGTGCGTGCGCGCGCGCGCTATGGCTGCAGCTGTGTGTGTGTGTGCTTGATATGGCGTGCCCCCACACCCACAGTCACCTCTCTATATCACTATGTGTGACCCCTCTCTATATCACTATGTGTGACCCCTCTCTATATCACTATGTGTGACCCCTCTCTATATCACTATGTGTGACCCCTCTCTATATCACTATGTGTGACCTCTCTCTATATCACTATGTGTGACCCCTCTCTATATCACTATGTGTGACCCCTCTATATCACTATGTGTGACCTCTCTCTATATCACTATGTGTGACCCCTCTCTATATCACTATGTGTGACCCCTCTATATCACTATGTGTGACCCCTCTCTATATCACTATGTGTGACCCCTCTATATCACTATGTGTGACCCCTCTATATCACTATGTGTGACCCCTCTCTATATCACTATGTGTGACCCCTCTATATCACTATGTGTGACCCCTCTCTATATCACTATGTGTGGCCTCTCTCTATATCACTATGTGTGACCCCTCTCTATATCACTATGTGTGACCCCTCTATATCACTATGTGTGACCTCTCTCTATATCACTATGTGTGACCCCTCTCTATATCACTATGTGTGACCTCTCTATATCACTATGTGTGACCCCTCTATATCACTATGTGTGACCTCTCTATATCACTATGTGTGACCCC
Source organism: Dendropsophus ebraccatus (assembly GCA_027789725.1). Classification (NCBI taxonomy): domain Eukaryota; kingdom Metazoa; phylum Chordata; class Amphibia; order Anura; family Hylidae; genus Dendropsophus; species Dendropsophus ebraccatus. The sequence continues at coordinate 308,117 of JAQFWZ010000028.1, forward strand.
TCTATATCACTATGTGTGACCCCTCTATATCACTATGTGTGACCTCTCTCTATATCACTATGTGTGACCTCTCTCTATATCACTATGTGTGACCTCTCTCTATATCACTATGTGTGACCCCTCTATATCACTATGTGTGACCCCTCTCTATATCACTATGTGTGACCTCTCTCTATATCACTATGTGTGACCTCTCTCTATATCACTATGTGTGACCCCTCTCTATATCACTATGTGTGACCCCTCTATATCACTATGTGTGACCTCTCTATATCACTATGTGTGACCCCTCTATATCACTATGTGTGACCTCTCTCTATATCACTATGTGTGACCCCTCTATATCACTATGTGTGACCCCTCTCTATATCACTATGTGTGGCCTCTCTCTATATCACTATGTGTGACCCCTCTCTATATCACTATGTGTGACCCCTCTATATCACTATGTGTGTGACCCCCCTCTATATCACTATGTGTAACCCCTCTCTATATCACTATGTGTGACCCCTCTCTATATCACTATGTGTGACCCCTCTCTATATCACTATGTGTGACCCCTCTCTATATCACTATGTGTGACCCCTCTCTATATCACTATGTGTGACCCCTCTCTATATCACTATGTGTGACCCCTCTGTATATCACTATGTGTGACCCCTCTCTATATCACTATGTGTGGCCCCTCTCTACATCACTATGTGTGACCCCTCTCTATATCACTATGTGTGGCCCCTCTCTATATCACTATGTGTGACCTCTCTCTATATCACTATGTGTGACCCCTCTCTATATCACTATGTGTGACCCCTCTCTATCACTATGTGTGACCCCTCTCTATATCACTATGTGTGACCCCTCTCTATATCACTATGTGTGACCCCTCTCTATATCACTATGTGTGACCCCTCTCTATATCACTATGTGTGACCCCTCTATATCACTATGTGTGTGACCCCTCTCTATATCACTATGTGTGACCTCTCTCTATATCACTATGTGTGACCTCTCTCTATATCACTATGTGTGACCCCTCTCTATATCACTATGTGTGACCCCCTCTCTATATCACTATGTGTGACCTCTCTCTATATCACTATGTGTGACCCCTCTCTATATCACTATGTGTGACCTCTCTCTATATCACTATGTGTGACCTCTCTCTATATCACTATGTGTGACCCCTCTCTATATCACTATGTGTGACCTCTCTCTATATCACTATGTGTGACCCCTCTCTATATCACTATGTGTGACCCCTCTCTATATCACTATGTGTGACCCCTGTATATCACTATGTGTGACCCCTCTATATCACTATGTGTGACCCCTCTCTATATCACTGTGTGACCTCTCTCTATATCACTATGTGTGACCCCCCTCTATATCACTATGTTAGTTAGAAGCATAGAAGATGTCAGCAGGAAAAGCCCCCCTGCTCCATCTAGTCTAGTTGTGAGTAGTTCAGGACATGGAGGCTGGAGACTGGCTGCACCCACAGGAGAAGCTGCTGTATATACAGTATATATTCCCTCAGAAGTCGCCCCCGGATCATGTAGGACATTAGGGAGAAGCTGCTGAGCCGGTGTGATAGATATCTCCCCTGGTATATGACCGGCCATTTATCAAGGAGCAGGAGGCCGCGTCGGTCCTGATAAAATTCAGGAGTCGGAGCTGCGGCTTACCGACTTCACAGCCCTGGTGTCCACGACCCCCCAGGTCTCCACGACGCCTCCACGACCCCCCAGGTCTCCACGACGCCACGCCACGGCCTCTACTGAGGGAGGGATGGGGGGACACACAGTGGGGTGAGCTTGGGGCGGGGTATACTCTGCTGTCAGAGAGGGTGACCGTGCTCAGCAGCCACCGCCGTCACTATCCTCCCTCTCTTCAGTGTGCTGGGTAGAAGCGATAACCCGGCCCATTGAAGAGACTGAGGACACGTGATGCCGTCTCGGAGGGTGGGGGCCAGGAGCAGCGAGCGTGTCGGAGTGGACTGAGAGCTGATGATTCTCTGCAATCCGTGGGGGTGGGGGCCTAGATAACAGCAAAACTGTGCAGAATCCATAATACATTTATATTGGAAAGATGGAAAGCTACGGGTGAGCAGCGTATTAATGCAAAAATAATTTTTGGGGGGGAATACCCCTTAAATTGCAATCCGCACCTGAACTGGAGACAACAGTAGGGGGAAATGTTTTTGTAGCGCTGGATAACCCCTTTAAGGGGCTCCGTATCAGGGCGGTTTGGTGCTCTCCCCACTGGCAGTCACCCCCTTGGCAATAGGTTTTCCTCTCCTGGAGGGATATCTGGCTATTCCCGTCTTTTGAGACTCGTAACTGAGGCTCCACAGACCCTTCTTTTGAATATTTAAATTTACAGGGGGCAATGTGTCACGGGAAACTCTTCAGGGAGTGCTCCATTAGATTTTCTTGTCGCTGGTCTCCCTGAGCTCAGTCATTGCTGTGTCATGTTTGACAGCTGCATCCAACGGTGTAAATTAGCGGGAGCGGCGATCGGACAGCTTCCACTAATAGCCGCCATCCCGTGCTGCACATAACAGTCGGGATCGCAGCAGTTCAGAGCGGGGTCACGGCGCGGGTACGGCTATGGGTACGGCATATGTCCTTAAGAGGTTAAGGATCTAAATCTGTACAGTCCGGAGGACATGATGGAAACCTTTATATACGTTACAGGAGGAAGAAGGGAAAGGGGGGACATGACGGAAACACTTATATATGTTACAGGGGGAAGAAGGGAAAAGGAGGACATGATGGAAACCTTTATATATGTTACAGGAGGAAGAAGGGAAAGGGAGGACATGATGGAAACCTTCATATATGTTACAGGAGGAAGAAGGGAAAGGAGGACATGATGGAAACCTTTATATATGTTACAGGAGGAAGAAGGGAAAGGGAGGACATGATGGAAACCTTTATATATGTTACAGGAGGAAGAAGGGAAAGGGGGGGGGAAACACTTATATATGTTACAGGGGGAAGAAGGGAAAAGGAGGACATGATGGAAACCTTTATATATGTTACAGGAGGAAGAAGGGAAAGGGAGGACATGATGGAAACCTTCATATATGTTACAGGAGGAAGAAGGGAAAGGGACATGATGGAAACCTTTATATATGTTACAGGGGGAAGAAGGGAAAGGGACATGATGGAAACCTTTATATATGTTACAGGAGGAAGAAGGGAAAGGGGAGGACATGATGGAAACCTTTATATATGTTACAGGGGGAAGAAGGGAAAGGGAGGACATGATGGAAACCTTTATATATGTTACAGGAGGAAGAAGGGAAAGGGGGGACATGATGGAAACCTTTATATATGTTACAGGGGGAAGAAGGGAAAGGAGGGACATGATGGAAACCTTTATATATGTTACAGGGGAAGAAGGGAAAGGGAGGACATGATGGAAACCTTTATATATGTTACAGGAGGAAGAAGGGAAAGGGGGACATGATGGAAACCTTTATATATGTTACAGGAGGGAAGAAGGGAAAGGAGGACATGATGGAAACCTTTATATATGTTACAGGAGGAAGAAGGGAAAGGGAGGGACATGATGGAAACCTTTATATATGTTACAGGAGGAAGAAGGGAAAGGGAGGACATGATGGAAACCTTTATATATGTTACAGGAGGAAGAAGGGAAAGGGAGGACATGATGGAAACCTTTATACATGTTACAGGAGGAAGAAGGGAAAGGGAGGACATGATGGAAACCTTTATATATGTTACAGGAGGAAGAAGGGAAAGGGACATGATGGAAACCTTTATATATGTTACAGAGGGAAGAAGGGAAAGGGGGGACATGATGGAAACATTTATATATGTTACAGGAGGAAGAAGGGAAAGGGGGACATGATGGAAACCTTTATATATGTTACAGGAGGAAGAAGGGAAAGGGGAGGACACGATGGAAACCTTTATATATGTTACAGGAGGAAGAAGGGAAAGGGACATGATGGAAACCTTTATATATGTTACAGGAGGAAGAAGCGAAAGGGAGGACATGATGGAAACCTTTATATATGTTACAGGAGGAAGAAGGGAAAGGAGGACATGATGGAAACCTTTATATATGTTACAGGAGGAAGAAGGGAAAGGGAGGACATGATGGAAACCTTTATATATGTTACAGGAGGAAGAAGGGAAAGGAGGACATGATGGAAACCTTTATATATGTTACAGGAGGAAGAAGGGAAAGGGGGGACATGATGGAAACCTTTATATATGTTACAGGAGGGAAGAAGGGAAAGGGGACATGATGGAAACCTTTATATGCGTTACAGGAGGAAGAAGGGAAAGGGGGACATGATGGAAATCTTTATATATGTTACAGGAGGAAGAAGGGAAAGGGAGGACATGATGGAAACCTTTATATATGTTACAGGAGGAAGAAGGGAAAGGGAGGACATGATGGAAACCTTTATATGCGTTACAGGAGGAAGAAGGGAGAGGGAGGACATGATGGGAACCTTTATATATGTTACAGGAGGAAGAAGGGAAAGGGAGGACATGATGGAAAGCTTTATATATGTTACAGGAGGAGGAAGAAGGGAAAGGGAGGACATGATGGAAACCTTTATATATGTTACAGGAGGAAGAAGGGAAAGGGAGGAGATGATGGAAACCTTTATATATGTTACAGTAGGAGGAAGAAGGGAAAGGGAGGACTTGATGGAAACCTTTATATATGTTACAGGAGGAAGAAGGGAAAGGAGGACATGATGGAAACCTTTATATATATATATAACAGGAGGAAGAAGGGAAAGGGAGGACATGATGGAAACCTTTATATATGTTACAGGAGGAAGAAGGGAAAGGGAGGACATGATGGAAACCTTTATATATGTTACAGGAGGAAGAAGGGAAAGGAGGATATGATGGAAACCTTTATATATGTTACAGGAGGAGGAAGAAGGGAAAGGGAGGACATGATGGAAACCTTTATATATGTTACAGGAGGAAGAAGGGAAAGGGAGGACATGATGGAAACCTTTATATATGTTACAGGAGGAAGAAGGGAAAGGGAGGACATGATGGAAACCTTTATATACGTTACAGGAGGAAGAAGGGAAAGGGGAGACATGATGGAAACCTTTATATACGTTACAGGAGGAAGAAGGGAAAGGGGGGACATGATGGAAACCTTATATATGTTACAGGAGGAAGAAGGGAAAGGGGGGACATGATGGAAACCTTTATATATGTTACAGGAGGAAGAAGGGAAAGGGGGGACATGATGGAAACCTTTATATATGTTACAGGGGGAAGAAGGGAAAGGGGGACATGATGGAAACCTTTATATACGTTACAGGAGGAAGAAGGGAAAGGGGAGACATGATGGAAACCTTTATATACGTTACAGGAGGAAGAAGGGAAAGGGGGGACATGATGGAAACCTTTATATATGTTACAGGAGGAAGAAGGGAAAGGGAGGACATGATGGAAACCTTTATATATGTTACAGGAGTACAGTATAGTATAAGTGTACAGTATAAGGGTATAGTATAACAGACTTGTGCTGCTTGGGGGCGACCTTCTCCGCCGGCGGTGCTGGCCGGGTTCTGGTGTGGTGTTTTTGGGTCTGGTCCTGTGGCATGGGGGTCGCAGGGCCGTCCCATGGCCCCCGTTCCCTGGCTGTGCGCGCCTGCGGGGTTGGTGGCCACTGACTGGCACGGTGTGGACTTAGTGTAGGGACCATGTGTATCAGATACCGGCACGAGGTACATGGGGCAGTATGGCTTGATCAATTCATACACAAAATTCTGATGTGTTTTTTATTTAGCCGAGAGGCACTAGTATCAGCCATAGGTGTGAGGTGCAGCACTGAACCGCATAGTATATCAGTACACTATACCCGGCTATTCCGCCCTCACCTCTCCGCTCTGGGTGCCCCAGTATATCAGTACAGTATAATATATCAGTACAGTATAATATAATATATCAGTACAGTATAATATATCAGTACAGTATAATATAATATAATATATCAGTACAGTATAATATAATATAATATATCAGTACAGTATAATATATCAGTATACTATACCCCGGCTATTCCGCTCTCACCTCTCCGCTCTGGGTGCCCCAGTATATCAGTACAGTATAATATAATATAATATATCAGTATAATATACCCGGCTATTCCGCCCTCACCTCTCCGCTCTCGGTGCCCCAGTATATCAGTACAGTATAATATAATATAATATATCAGTACAGTATAATATAATATAATATAATATATCAGTACAGTATAATATAATATAATATATCAGTACAGTATAATATAATATATCAGTACAGTATAATATAATATAACAATATACTATACCCGGCTATTCCGCCCTCACCTCTCCGCTCTGGATGCCCCAGTATATCAGTACAGTATAATATAATATAATATAATATATCAGTACAGTATAATATATCAGTACAGTATAATATAATATAATATATCAGTACAGTATAATATATCAGTACAGTATAATATAATATATCAGTACAGTATAATATATCAGTACACTATACCCGGCTATTCCGCCCTCACCTCTCCGCTCTGGGTGCCCCAGTATATCAGTACAGTATAATATATCAGTACAGTATAATATAATATATCAGTACAGTATAATATATCAGTACAGTATAATATAATATAATATATCAGTACAGTATAATATAATATATATATCAGTACAGTATAATATATCAGTATACTATACCCCGGCTATTCCGCTCTCACCTCTCCGCTCTGGGTGCCCCAGTATATCAGTACAGTATAATATAATATAATATATCAGTATAATATACCCGGCTATTCCGCCCTCACCTCTCCGCTCTCGGTGCCCCAGTATATCAGTACAGTATAATATAATATAATATATCAGTACAGTATAATATAATATAATATAATATATCAGTACAGTATAATATAATATAATATATCAGTACAGTATAATATAATATATCAGTACAGTATAATATAATATAACAATATACTATACCCGGCTATTCCGCCCTCACCTCTCCGCTCTGGATGCCCCAGTATATCAGTACAGTATAATATAATATAATATAATATATCAGTACAGTATAATATATCAGTACAGTATAATATAATATAATATATCAGTACAGTATAATATATCAGTACAGTATAATATAATATATCAGTACAGTATAATATATCAGTACAGTATAATATAATATAATATATCAGTACAGTATAATATATCAGTATACTATACCCCGGCTATTCCGCCCTCACCTCTCCGCTCTGGGTGCCCCAGTATATCAGTACAGTATAATATAATATAATATAATATAATATATCAGTACAGTATAATATAATATAATATATCAGTATAATATACCCGGCTATTCCGCCCTCACCTCTCCGCTCTCGGTGCCCCAGTATATCAGTACAGTATAATATAATATATCAGAATACTATACCCCGGCTATTCCGCCCTCACCTCTCCGCTCTGGGTGCCCCAGTATATCAGTACAGTATAATATAATATAATATAATATATCAGTACAGTATAATATAATATAATATATCAGTATAATATACCCGGCTATTCCGCCCTCACCTCTCCGCTCTCGGTGCCCCAGTATATCAGTACAGTATAATATAATATATCAGTATACTATACCCCGGCTATTCCGCCCTCACCTCTCCGCTCTCGGTGCCCCAGTATATCAGTACAGTATAATATAATATAATATATCAGTACAGTATAATATATCAGTATACTATACCCCGGCTATTCCGCCCTCACCTCTCCGCTCTGGGTGCCCCAGTATATCAGTACAGTATAATATAATATAATATATCAGTACAGTATAATATATCAGTACAGTATAATATAATATAATATATCAGTACAGTATAATATATCAGTACAGTATAATATAATATAATATATCAGTACAGTATAATATATCAGTATACTATACCCCGGCTATTCCGCCCTCACCTCTCCGCTCTGGGTGCCCCAGTATATCAGTACAGTATAATATAATATATCAGTATAATATACCCGGCTATTCCGCCCTCACCTCTCCGCTCTCGGTGCCCCAGTATATCAGTACAGTATAATATAATATAATATATCAGTACAGTATAATATATCAGTACAGTATAATATAATATAATATATTAGTACAGTATAATATAATATATCAGTATACTATACCCCGGCTATTACGCCCTCACCTCTCCGCTCTGGGTGCCCCAGTATATCAGTACAGTATAATATAATATATCAGTACAGTATAATATATCAGTACAGTATAATATATCAGTACAGTATAATATAATATAATATAATATATCAGTACAGTATAATATATCAGTATACTATACCCCGGCTATTCCGCCCTCACCTCTCCGCTCTGGGTGCCCCAGTATATCAGTACAGTATAATATAATATAATATATCAGTACAGTATAATATATCAGTACAGTATAATATAATATATCAGTATACTATACCCCGGCTATTCCGCCCTCACCTCTCCGCTCTGGGTGCCCCAGTATATCAGTACAGTATAATATAATATAATTATAATCAGTACAGGATAAGATATCAGTACAGTATAAGATGAATAATATCAGTACAGTATAATATATCAGGTACAGCGAGTATATAATATAGTATTCAGTACAGTATAATATATATAATATATCAAGTATTACTAGTACCCCCGGCTTATTCCGCCCTCACCTCTCCGCTCTGGGGTGCCCCAGTCATATCAAGGACAGTAATAATAGCAAGAGAGCAGTACAGTATAATATAATAGAATATATCAGTACAGTAATAATAAATATATCAGTACAGTATAATATAATATAATATATCAGTAACAGTATAAAATATAATATATCAGTATAGTATAATATCATATAAATATATCAGTTATACTATAACCCGGCTATTATCCGCCCTCAACTCTCGTCGCCTCTGGGTGCCCCCCCAGTAATATCAGTACAGTCATAATATAATATATCAGTACAGTATAATATAATATAATATAATATATCAGTACAGTATAATATAATATAATATATCAGTACAGTATAATATCAGTATACTATACCCCGGCTATTCCGCCCTCACCTCTCCGCTCTTGGTGCCCCAGTATATCAGTACAGTATAATATATCAGTACAGTATAATATAATATATCAGTACAGTATAATATAATATATCAGTATACTATACCCGGCTATTCCGCCCTCACCTCTCCGCTCTGGGTGCCCCAGTATATCAGTACAGTATAATATAATATATCAGTACAGTATAATATAATATAATATAATATATCAGTACAGTATAATATAATATAATATATCAGTACAGTATAATATATCAGTATACTATACCCCGGCTATTCCGCCCTCACCTCTCCGCTCTTGGTGCCCCAGTATATCAGTACAGTATAATATATCAGTACAGTATAATATAATATATCAGTACAGTATAATATAATATATCAGTATACTATACCCGGCTATTCCGCCCTCACCTCTCCGCTCTGGGTGCCCCAGTATATCAGTACAGTATAATATAATATAATATAATATATCAGTACAGTATAATATAATATAATATAATATAATATAATCAGTACAGTATAATATATCAGTACAGTATAATATAATATAATATAATATATCAGTATACTATACCCGGCTATTCCGCCCTCACCTCTCCGCTCTGGGTGCCCCAGTATATCAGTACAGTATAATATAATATAATATATCAGTACAGTATAATATAATATATCAGTATACTATACCCGGCTATTCCGCCCTCACCTCTCCGCTCTGGGTGCCCCAGTATATCAGTACAGTATAATATAATATAATATAATATATCAGTACAGTATAATATATAAGTATAATATAATATATCAGTACAGTATAATATATCAGTATAATATAATATATCAGAATACTATACCCCGGCTATTCCGCCCTCACCTCTCCGCTCTGGGTGCCCCAGTATATCAGTACAGTATAATATAATATAATATATCAGTACAGTATAATATATCAGTACAGTATAATATAATATATCAGTACAGTATAATATAATATAATATATCAGTACAGTATAATATAATATATCAGTATACTATACCCGGCTATTCCGCCCTCACCTCTCCGCTCTCAGTGCCCCAGTATATCAGTACAGTATAATATAATATAATATATCAGTACAGTATAATATAATATAATATATCAGTACAGTATAATATAATATATCAGTATACTATACCCGGCTATTCCGCCCTCACCTCACGCTTGTTGCCGCCGTTGTCATGGTGACCGCTGTGTCCTCGTCTTCTCGCCTCGTATTTTCCCGCCTAGTCACCCGGGCTCCTCCGCTGTGTGGACCGGACCGCAGCCCCGGGAGGCAGATAGGCAGAGGAGTACCGACGGGTAATCGGCTGTAGGGCGGCGGCGAGGCTTCGGTTACACGGAGCCGGGAGACGCCATCTTTCTGGAGCCGCTGCCACAACTGACAGAGACCGCTGAGACCGCGCCTGATCCGGGGAGGGACCGGGGCTGTAGGGACGGCTACAAGCAGGACGTTATATACCGTGTATTCCTCAGTACTGACAGGAGGGGTTATAGGAGACCCCGGCTGTCCTCAGTACTGACAGGAGAGGTTATAGGAGGCCCCGGCTGTCCTCAGTACTGACAGGAGAGGTTATAGGAGGCCCCGGCTGTCCTCAGTACTGACAGGAGGAGTTATAGGAGGCCCCGGCTGTCCTCAGTACTGACAGGAGGGGTTATAGGAGGCCCCGGCTGTCCTCAGTACTGACAGGAGAGGTTATAGGAGGCCCCGGCTGTCCTCAGTACTGACAGGAGAGGTTATAGGAGGCCCCAGCTGTCCTCAGTACTGACAGGAGAGGTTATAGGAGGCCCCGGCTGTCCTCACTACTGACAGGAGAGGTTATAGGAGGCCCCGGCTGTCCTCAGTACTGACAGGAGAGGTTATAGGAGGCCCCGGCTGTCCTCAGTACTGACAGGAGGGGTTATAGGAGGCCCCGGCTGTCCTCAGTACTGACAGGAGGGGTTATAGGAGGCCCCGGCTGTCCTCAGTACTGACAGGAGGGTTATAGGAGGCCCCGGCTGTCCTCAGTACTGACAGGAGGGGTTATAGGAGGCCCCGGCTGTCCTCAGTACTGACAGGAGGGGTTATAGGAGGCCCCGGCTGTCCTCAGTACTGACAGGAGGGGTTATAGGAGGCCCGGCTGTCCTCTACTGACAGGAGAGGTTATAGGAGGCCCGGCTGTCCTCAGTACTGACAGGAGAGGTTATAGGAGGCCCCGGCTGTCCTCACTACTGACAGGAGAGCTTATAGGAGGCCCCGGCTGTCCTCAGTACTGACAGGAGAGGTTATAGGAGCCCCGGCTGTCCTCAGTACTGACAGGAGAGGTTATAGGAGCCCCGGCTGTCCTCAGTACTGACAGGAGAGGTTATAGGAGGCCCCGGCTGTCCTCACTACTGACAGGAGAGGTTATAGGAGGCCCCGGCTGTCCTCAGTACTGACAGGAGAGGTTATAGGAGCCCCGGCTGTCCTCAGTACTGACAGGAGAGGTTATAGGAGGCCCCAGCTGTCCTCAGTACTGACAGGAGGGGTTATAGGAGGCCCCGGCTGTCCTCAGTACTGACAGGAGAGGTTATAGGAGGCCCCGGCTGTCCTCAGTACTGACAGGAGGGGTTATAGGAGGCCCCGGCTGTCCTCAGTACTGAGAGGAGGGGTTATAGGAGGCCCGGGCTGTCCTCAGTACTGAGAGGAGGGGTTATAGGAGGCCCCGGCTGTCCTCAGTACTGACAGGAGGGGTTATAGGAGGCCCCGGCTGTCCTCAGTACTGACAGGAGGGGTTATAGGAGGCCCCGGCTGTCCTCAGTACTGACAGGAGGGGTTATAGGAGGCCCCGGCTGTCCTCAGTACTGACAGGAGGGGTTATAGGAGGCCCCGGCTGTCCTCAGTACTGACAGGAGAGGTTATAGGAGGCCCCGGCTGTCCTCAGTACTGACAGGAGGGGTTATAGGAGGCCCCGGCTGTCCTCAGTACTGACAGGAGGGGTTATAGGAGGCCCCGGCTGTCCTCAGTACTGACAGGAGGGGTTATAGGAGGCCCCGGCTGTCCTCAGTACTGACAGGAGGGGTTATAGGAGGCCCCGGCTGTCCTCAGTACTGACAGGAGGGGTTATAGGAGGCCCCGGCTGTCCTCAGTACTGACAGGAGAGGCTATAGGAGGCCCCGGCTGTCCTCTACTGACAGGAGAGGTTATAGGAGGCCCGGCTGTCCTCAGTACTGACAGGAGAGGTTATAGGAGGCCCCGGCTGTCCTCACTACTGACAGGAGAGCTTATAGGAGGCCCCGGCTGTCCTCAGTACTGACAGGAGAGGTTATAGGAGCCCCGGCTGTCCTCAGTACTGACAGGAGAGGTTATAGGAGGCCCGGCTGTCCTCAGTACTGACAGGAGAGGTTATAGGAGGCCCCGGCTGTCCTCACTACTGACAGGAGGGGTTATAAGAGCCCCGGCTGTCCTCAGTACTGACAGGAGGGGTTATAGGAGGCCCCGGCTGTCCTCAGTACTGACAGGAGAGGTTATAGGAGGCCCCGGCTGTCCTCAGTACTGACAGGAGGGGTTATAGGAGGCCCCGGCTGTCCTCAGTACTGACAGGAGGGGTTATAGGGGGCCCCGGCTGTCCTCAGTACTGACAGGAGAGGTTATAGGAGGCCCCGGCTGTCCTCAGTACTGACAGGAGAGGTTATAGGAGGCCCCGGCTGTCCTCAGTACGTACAGGAGGGGTTATAGGAGGCCCCGGCTGTCCTCAGTACTGACAGGAGAGGTTATAGGAGGCCCCGGCTGTCCTCAGTACTGACAGGAGAGGTTATAGGAGGCCCGGCTGTCCTCAGTACTGACAGGAGAGGTTATAGGAGGCCCCGGCTGTCCTCAGTACTGACAGGAGAGGTTATAGGAGGCCCCGGCTGTCCTCAGTACTGACAGGAGAGGTTATAGGAGGCCCCGGCTGTCCTCAGTACTGACAGGAGAGGTTATAGGAGGCCCCGGCTGTCCTCAGTACTGACAGGAGGGGTTATAGGAGGCCCCGGCTGTCCTCAGTACTGACAGGAGGGGTTATAGGAGGCCCCGGCTGTCCTCAGTACTGACAGGAGAGGTTATAGGAGGCCCGGCTGTCCTCAGTACTGACAGGAGAGGTTATAGGAGGCCCCGGCTGTCCTCAGTACTGACAGGAGAGGTTATAGGAGGCCCCGGCTGTCCTCAGTACTGACAGGAGAGGTTATAGGAGGCCCCGGCTGTCCTCTGTACTGACAGGAGAGGTTATAGGAGGCCCCGGCTGTCCTCACTACTGACAGGAGAGGTTATAGGAGGCCCGGCTGTCCTCAGTACTGACAGGAGGGGTTATAGGAGGCCCCGGCTGTCCTCAGTACTGACAGGAGGGGTTATAGGAGGCCCCGGCTGTCCTCAGTACTGACAGGAGAGGTTATAGGAGGCCCCGGCTGACCTCAGTACTGACAGGAGAGGTTATAGGAGGCCCCGGCTGTCCTCAGTACTGACAGGAGAGGTTATAGGAGGCCCCGGCTGTCCTCACTACTGACAGGAGAGGTTATAGGAGGCCCGGCTGTCCTCAGTACTGACAGGAGGGGTTATAGGAGGCCCCGGCTGTCCTCAGTACTGACAGGAGAGGTTATAGGAGGCCCGGCTGTCCTCAGTACTGACAGGAGAGGTTATAGGAGGCCCCGGCTGTCCTCAGTACTGACAGGAGGGGTTATAAGAGGCCCGGCTGTCCTCTGTACTGACAGGAGGGGTTATAGGAGGCCCCGGCTGTCCTCAGTACTGACAGGAGAGGTTATAGGAGGCCCGGCTGTCCTCAGTACTGACAGGAGAGGTTATAGGAGGCCCCGGCTGTCCTCAGTACTGACAGGAGAGGCTATAGGAGGCCCCGGCTGTCCTCAGTACTGACAGGAGGGGTTATAGGAGGCCCGGCTGTCCTCAGTACTGACAGGAGGGGTTATAGGAGGCCCCGGCTGTCCTCAGTACTGACAGGAGGGGTTATAGGAGGCCCCGGCTGTCCTCACTACTGACAGGAGAGGTTATAGGAGGCCCCGGGCTGTCCTCAGTACTGACAGGAGGGGTTATAGGAGGCCCCGGCTGTCCTCACTACTGACAGGAGAGGTTATAGGAGGCCCGGCTGTCCTCACTACTGACAGGAGGGGTTATAGGAGGCCCCGGCTGTCCTTAGTACTGACAGGAGGGGTTATAGGAGGCCCCGGCTGTCCTCAGTACTGACAGGAGGGGTTATAGGAGGCCCCGGCTGTCCTCAGTACTGACAGGAGAGGTTATAGGAGGCCCGGCTGTCCTCAGTACTGACAGGAGGGGTTATAGGAGGCCCCGGCTGTCCTCAGTACTGACAGGAGAGGTTATAGGAGGCCCCGGCTGTCCTCAGTACTGACAGGAGGGGTTATAGGAGGCCCCGGCTGTCCTCAGTACTGACAGGAGAGGTTATAGGAGGCCCCGGCTGTCCTCAGTACTGACAGGAGGGGTTATAGGAGGCCCCGGGCTGTCCTCAGTACTGACAGGAGGGGTTATAGGAGGCCCCGGGCTGTCCTCAGTACTGACAGGAGGGGTTATAGGAGGCCCCGGCTGTCCTCACTACTGACAGGAGGGGTTATAGGAGGCCCGGCTGTCCTCAGTACTGACAGGAGAGGTTATAGGAGGCCCCGGCTGTCCTCAGTACTGACAGGAGGGGTTATAGGAGGCCCCGGCTGTCCTCAGTACTGACAGGAGAGGTTATAGGAGGCCCCGGCTGTCCTCAGTACTGACAGGAGGGGTTATAGGAGGCCCCGGCTGTCCTCAGTACTGACAGGAGAGGTTATAGGAGGCCCCGGCTGTCCTCAGTACTGACAGGAGAGGTTATAGGAGGCCCCGGCTGTCCTCAGTACTGACAGGAGGGGTTATAGGAGGCCCCGGCTGTCCTCAGTACTGACAGGAGGGGTTATAGGAGGCCCCGGCTGTCCTCAGTACTGACAGGAGGGGTTATAGGAGGCCCCGGCTGTCCTCAGTACTGACAGGAGGGGTTATAGGAGGCCCCGGCTGTCCTCAGTACTGACAGGAGGGGTTATAGGAGGCCCGGCTGTCCTCAGTACTGACAGGAGAGGTTATAGGGGGCCCGGCTGTCCTCAGTACTGACAGGAGAGGTTATAGGAGGCCCCGGCTGTCCTCAGTACTGACAGGAGGGGTTATAGGAGTCCCCGGCTGTCCTCAGTACTGACAGGAGAGGTTATAGGAGGCCCCGGCTGTCCTCACTACTGACAGGAGGGGTTATAGGAGGCCCCGGCTGTCCTCAGTACTGACAGGAGAGGTTATAGGAGGCCCCGGCTGTCCTCAGTACTGACAAGAGAGGTTATAGGAGGCCCCGGCTGTCCTCAGTACTGACAGGAGGGGTTATAAGAGGCCCGGGCTGTCCTCAGTACTGACAGGAGGGGTTATAGGAGGCCCCGGCTGTCCTCAGTACTGACAGGAGAGGTTATAGGAGGTCCCGGCTGTCCTCAGTACTGACAGGAGAGATTATAGGAGGCCCCGGCTGTCCTCTGTACTGACAGGAGAGGTTATAGGAGGCCCCAGCTGTCCTCAGTACTGACAGGAGGGGTTATAGGAGGCCCCGGCTGTCCTCAGTACTGACAGGAGAGGTTATAGGAGGCCCCGGCTGTCCTCAGTACTGACAGGAGGGGTTATAGGAGGCCCCAGCTGTCCTCAGTACTGACAGGAGGGGTTATAGGAGGCCCCGGCTGTCCTCAGTACTGACAGGAGGGGTTATAGGAGGCCCCGGCTGTCCTCAGTACTGACAGGAGGGGTTATAGGAGGCCCCGGCTGTCCTCAGTACTGACAGGAGAGATTATAGGAGGCTCCGGCTGTCCTCAGTACTGACAGGAGGGGTTATAGGAGGCACCGGCTGTCCTCAGTACTGACAGGAGGGGTTATAGGAGGCACCGGCTGTCCTCAGTACTGACAGGAGAGATTATAGGAGGCCCCGGCTGTCCTCAGTACTGACAGGAGAGGTTATAGGAGGCCCCGGGCTGTCCTCAGTACTGACAGGAGAGATTATAGGAGGCACCGGCTGTCCTCAGTACTGACAGGAGAGATTATAGGAGGCCCCGGCTGTCCTCTGTACTGACAGGAGAGGTTATAGGAGGCCCCAGCTGTCCTCAGTACTGACAGGAGGGGTTATAGGAGGCCCTGGCTGTCCTCAGTACTGACAGGAGAGGTTATAGGAGGCCCCGGCTGTCCTCAGTACTGACAGGAGGGGTTATAGGAGGCCCCAGCTGTCCTCAGTACTGACAGGAGGGGTTATAGGAGGCCCCGGCTGTCCTCAGTACTGACAGGAGGGGTTATAGGAGGCCCCGGCTGTCCTCAGTACTGACAGGAGGGGTTATAGGAGGCCCCGGCTGTCCTCAGTACTGACAGGAGAGGTTATAGGAGGCCCCGGCTGTCCTCAGTACTGACAGGAGAGATTATAGGAGGCCCGGCTGTCCTCAGTACTGACAGGAGGGGTTATAGGAGGCCCGGCTGTCCTCAGTACTGACAGGAGAGGTTATAGGAGGCCCGGCTGTCCTCAGTACTGACAGGAGAGGTTATAGGAGGCCCGGCTGTCCTCAGTACTGACAGGAGAGGTTATAGAAGGCCCCGGCTGTCCTCAGTACTGACAGGAGGGGTTATAGGAGGCCCCGGCTGTCCTCAGTACTGACAGGAGAGATTATAGGAGGCTCCGGCTGTCCTCAGTACTGACAGGAGGGGTTATAGGAGGCACCGGCTGTCCTCAGTACTGACAGGAGGGGTTATAGGAGGCACCGGCTGTCCTCAGTACTGACAGGAGAGATTATAGGAGGCCCCGGCTGTCCTCAGTACTGACAGGAGAGGTTATAGGAGGCCCCGGGCTGTCCTCAGTACTGACAGGAGGGGTTATAGGAGGCCCCGGCTGTCCTCAGTACTGACAGGAGGGGATATAGGAGGCCCGGCTGTCCTCAGTACTGACAGGAGGAGTTATAGGAGGCCCCGGCTGTCCTCAGTACTGACAGGAGAGGTTATAGGAGCCCCGGCTGTCCTCAGTACTGACAGGAGGGGTTATAGGAGGCCCTGGCTGTCCTCAGTACTGACAGGAGATGTTATAGGAGGCCCTGGCTGTCCTCAGTACTGACAGGAGAGGTTATAGGAGGCCCCGGCTGTCCTCAGTACTGACAGGAGGGGTTATAGGAGGCCCGGCTGTCCTCAGTACTGACAGGAGGGGTTATAGGAGGCCCCGGCTGTCCTCAGTACTGACAGGAGGGGTTATAGGAGGCCCGGGCTGTCCTCAGTACTGACAGGAGAGGTTATAGGAGGCCCCGGCTGTCCTCACTACTGACAGGAGGGGTTATAGGAGTCCCCGGCTGTCCTCAGTACTGTCAGGAGAGGTTATAGGAGGCCCGGCTGTCCTCAGTACTGACAGGAGGGGTTATAGGAGGCCTGGCTGTCCTCAGTACTGACAGGAGAGGTTATAGGAGGCCCCGACTGTCCTCAGTACTGACAGGAGGGGTTATAGGAGGCCCCGGCTGTCCTCAGTACTGACAGGAGAGGTTATAGGAGGCCCCGGCTGTCCTCAGTACTGACAGGAGAGGTTATAGGAGGCCCCGGCTGTCCTCAGTACTGACAGGAGGGGTTATAGGAGGCCCCGGCTGTCCTCAGTACTGACAGGAGGGGTTATAGGAGGCCCCGGCTGTCCTCAGTACTGACAGGAGGGGTTATAGGAGGCCCCGGCTGTCCTCAGTACTGACAGGAGGGGTTATAGGAGGCCCCGGCTGTCCTCAGTACTGACAGGAGGGGTTATAGGAGGCCCCGGCTGTCCTCAGTACTGACAGGAGGGGTTATAGGAGGCCCCGGCTGTCCTCACTACTGACAGGAGGGGTTATAGGAGGCCCCGGCTGTCCTCACTACTGACAGGAGGGGTTATAGGAGTCCCCGGCTGCCCTCATTACTGACAGGAGGGGTTATAGGAGGCCCCGGCTGTCCTCAGTACTGACAGGAGAGATTATAGGAGGCCCCGGCTGTCCTCAGTACTGACAGGAGAGGTTATAGGAGGCCCCGGCTGTCCTCAGTACTGACAGGAGGGGTTATAGGAGGCCCGGCTGTCCTCAGTACTGACAGGAGAGGTTATAGGAGGCCCCGGCTGTCCTCAGTACTGACAGGAGAGGTTATAGAAGGCCCCGGCTGTCCTCAGTACTGACAGGAGGGGATATAGGAGGCCCCGGCTGTCCTCAGTACTGACAGGAGAGGTTATAGGAGGCCCGGCTGTCCTCAGTACTGACAGGAGAGGTTATAGGAGGCCCCGGCTGTCCTCAGTACTGACAGGAGAGGTTATAGGAGGCCCCGGCTGTCCTCAGTACTGACAGGAGAGGTTATAGGAGGCCCCGGCTGTCCTCAGTACTGACAGGAGAGGTTATAGGAGGCCCCAGCTGTCCTCAGTACTGACAGGAGGGGTTATAGGAGGCCCCGTCTGTCCTCAGTACTGACAGGAGGGGTTATAGGAGGCCCCGGCTGTCCTCAGTACTGACAGGAGAGGTTATAGGAGGCCCCGGCTGTCCTCAGTACTGACAGGAGGGGTTATAGGAGGCCCCGGCTGTCCTCAGTACTGACAGGAGAGGTTATAGGAGACCCCGGGCTGCCCTCAGTACTGACAGGAGAGGTTATAGGAGGCCCCGGCTGTCCTCAGTACTGACAGGAGAGGTTATAGGAGGCCCCGGCTGTCCTCAGTACTGACAGGAGGGGTTATAGGAGGCCCCGGCTGTCCTCAGTACTGACAGGAGAGGTTATAGGAGGCCCCGGCTGTCCTCACTACTGACAGGAGGGGTTATAGGAGGCCCCGGCTGTCCTCAGTACTGACAGGAGAGGTTATAGGAGGCCCCGGCTGTCCTCAGTACTGACAGGAGGGGTTATAGGAGGCCCCGGCTGTCCTCAGTACTGACAGGAGAGGTTATAGGAGGCCCCGGCTGTCCTCAGTACTGACAGGAGAGATTATAGGAGGCCCCGGCTGTCCTCTGTACTGACAGGAGAGGTTATAGGAGGCCCCAGCTGTCCTCAGTACTGACAGGAGGGGTTATAGGAGGCCCCGGCTGTCCTCAGTACTGACAGGAGGGGTTATAGGAGGCCCGGCTGTCCTCAGTACTGACAGGAGAGGTTATAGGAGGCCCCGGCTGTCCTCAGTACTGACAGGAGAGGTTATAGGAGGCCCCGGCTGTCCTCAGTACTGACAGGAGAGGTTATAGGAGGCCCCGGCTGTCCTCAGTACTGACAGGAGAGGTTATAGGAGGCCCCGGCTGTCCTCAGTACGTACAGGAGGGGTTATAGGAGGCCCCGGCTGTCCTCAGTACTGACAGGAGAGGTTATAGGAGGCCCCGGCTGTCCTCAGTACTGACAGGAGAGATTATAGGAGGCCCCGGCTGTCCTCAGTACTGAAAGGAGAGATTATAGGAGGCCCCGGCTGTCCTCAGTACTGACAGGAGAGATTATAGGAGGCTCCGGCTGTCCTCAGTACTGACAGGAGGGGTTATAGGAGGCTCCGGCTGTCCTCAGTACTTACAGGAGGGGTTATAGGAGGCACCGGCTGTCCTCAGTACTGACAGGAGGGGTTATAGGAGGCCCCGGCTGTCCTCAGTACTGACAGGAGGGGATATAGGAGGCCCGGCTGTCCTCAGTACTGACAGGAGGAGTTATAGGAGGCCCCGGCTGTCCTCAGTACTGACAGGAGGGGTTATAGAAGGCCCTGGCTGTCCTCAGTACTGACAGGAGAGGTTATAGGAGGCCCTGGCTGTCCTCAGTACTGACAGGAGAGGTTATAGGAGGCCCCGGCTGTCCTCAGTACTGACAGGAGGGGTTATAGGAGGCCCGGCTGTCCTCAGTACTGACAGGAAGGGTTATAGGAGGCCCCGGCTGTCCTCAGTACTGACAGGAGGGGTTATAGGAGGCCCGGGCTGTCCTCAGTACTGACAGGAGAGGTTATAGGAGGCCCCGGCTGTCCTCACTACTGACAGGAGGGGTTATAGGAGTCCCCGGCTGTCCTCAGTACTGACAGGAGAGGTTATAGGAGGCCCGGCTGTCCTCAGTACTGACAGGAGGGGTTATAGGAGGCCTGGCTGTCCTCAGTACTGACAGGAGAGGTTATAGGAGGCCCTGACTGTCCTCAGTACTGACAGGAGGGGTTATAGGAGGCCCCGGCTGTCCTCAGTACTGACAGGAGAGGTTATAGGAGGCCCCGGCTGTCCTCAGTACTGACAGGAGAGGTTATAGGAGGCCCCGGTTGTCCTCAGTACTGACAGGAGGGGTTATAGGAGGCCCCGGCTGTCCTCAGTACTGACAGGAGGGGTTATAGGAGGCCCCGGCTGTCCTCAGTACTGACAGGAGGGGTTATAGGAGGCCCCGGCTGTCCTCAGTACTGAGAGGAGGGGTTATAGGAGGCCCCGGCTGTCCTCAGTACTGACAGGAGGGGTTATAGGAGGCCCCGGCTGTCCTCACTACTGACAGGAGGGGTTATAGGAGGCCCCGGCTGTCCTCAGTACTGACAGGAGGGGTTATAGGAGGCCCCGGCTGTCCTCACTACTGACAGGAGGGGTTATAGGAGTCCCCGGCTGCCCTCAGTACTGACAGGAGGGGTTATAGGAGGCCCCGGCTGTCCTCAGTACTGACAGGAGAGATTATAGGGGGCCCCGGCTGTCCTCAGTACTGACAGGAGAGGTTATAGGAGGCCCCGGCTGTCCTCAGTACTGACAGGAGGGGTTATAGGAGGCCCGGCTGTCCTCAGTACTGACAGGAGAGGTTATAGGAGGCCCCGGCTGTCCTCAGTACTGACAGGAGAGGTTATAGAAGGCCCCGGCTGTCCTCAGTATTGACAGGAGGGGATATAGGAGGCCCGGCTGTCCTCAGTACTGACAGGAGAGGTTATAGGAGGCCCCGGCTGTCCTCAGTACTGACAGGAGGGGTTATAGGAGGCCCCGGCTGTCCTCAGTACTGACAGGAGAGGTTATAGGAGGCCCGGCTGTCCTCAGTACTGACAGGAGAGGTTATAGGAGGACCCGGCTGTCCTCAGTACTGACAGGAGGGGTTATAGGAGGCCCCGGCTGTCCTCAGTACTGACAGGAGGGATTATAGGAGGCCCGGCTGTCCTCAGTACTGACAGGAGGGGTTATAGGAGGCCCCGGCTGTCCTCAGTACTGACAGGAGGGATTATAGGAGGCCCCGGCTGTCCTCAGTACTGACAGGAGAGGATATAGGAGGCCCCGGCTGTCCTCAGTACTGACAGGAGGGGTTATAGGAGGCCCGGGCTGTCCTCAGTACTGACAGGAGAGGTTATAGGAGGCCCCGGCTGTCCTCAGTACTGACAGGAGGGGTTATAGGAGGCCCCAGCTGTCCTCAGTATTGACAGGAGGGGATATAGGAGGCCCGGCTGTCCTCTGTACTGACAGGAGAGGTTATAGGAGGCCCCGGCTGTCCTCAGTACTGACAGGAGGGGTTATAGGAGGCCCCGGCTGTCCTCAGTACTGACAGGAGAGGTTATAGGAGGCCCGGCTGTCCTCAGTACTGACAGGAGGGGTTATAGGAGGCCCCGGCTGTCCTCAGTACTGACAGGAGAGGTTATAGGAGGCCCCGGCTGTCCTCAGTACTGACAGGAGAGGTTATAGAAGGCCCCGGCTGTCCTCAGTATTGACAGGAGGGGATATAGGAGGCCCGGCTGTCCTCAGTACTGACAGGAGAGGTTATAGAAGGCCCCGGCTGTCCTCAGTACTGACAGGAGGGGTTATAGGAGGCCCCGGCTGTCCTCAGTACTGACAGGAGAGGTTATAGGAGGCCCGGCTGTCCTCAGTACTGACAGGAGAGGTTATAGGAGGACCCGGCTGTCCTCAGTACTGACAGGAGGGGTTATAGGAGGCCCCGGCTGTCCTCAGTACTGACAGGAGGGAGTATAGGAGGCCCGGCTGTCCTCAGTACTGACAGGAGGGGTTATAGGAGGCCCCGGCTGTCCTCAGTACTGACAGGAGGGATTATAGGAGGCCCCGGCTGTCCTCAGTACTGACAGGAGAGGATATAGGAGGCCCCGGCTGTCCTCAGTACTGACAGGAGGGGTTATAGGAGGCCCGGGCTGTCCTCAGTACTGACAGGAGAGGTTATAGGAGGCCCGGCTGTCCTCAGTACTGACAGGAGGGGTTATAGGAGGCCCGGCTGTCCTCAGTACTGACAGGAGGGGTTATAGGAGGCCCCGGCTGTCCTCACTACTGACAGGAGGGGTTATAGGAGTCCCCGGCTGCCCTCAGTACTGACAGGAGGGGTTATAGGAGGCCCCGGCTGTCCTCAGTACTGACAGGAGAGATTATAGGAGGCCCCGGCTGTCCTTAGTACTGACAGGAGAGGTTATAGGAGGCCCCGGCTGTCCTCAGTACTGACAGGAGGGGTTATAGGAGGCCCCGGCTGTCCTCAGTACTGACAGGAGGGGTTATAGGAGGCACCGGCTGTCCTCAGTACTGACAGGAGAGGTTATAGGAGGCCCGGCTCTCCTCAGTACTGACAGGAGAGGTTATAGGAGGCCCCGGCTGTCCTCAGTACTGACAGGAGGGGTTATAGGAGGCCCCGGCTGTCCTCAGTACTGACAGGAGAGGTTATAGGAGGCCCCGGCTGTCCTCAGTACTGACAGGAGGGGTTATAGGAGGCCCGGCTGTCCACAGTACTGACAGGAGGGGTTATAGGAGGCCCCAGCTGTCCTCAGTACTGACAGGAGGGGTTATAGGAGGCCCCGTCTGTCCTCAGTACTGACAGGAGGGGTTATAGGAGGCCCCAGCTGTCCTCAGTACTGACAGGAGGGGTTATAGGAGGCCCGGCTGTCCTCAGTACTGACAGGAGGGGTTATAGGAGGCCCGGCTGTCCTCAGTACTGACAGGAGGGGTTATAGGAGGCCCCAGCTGTCCTCAGTACTGACAGGAGGGGTTATAGGAGGCCCCGTCTGTCCTCAGTACTGACAGGAGGGGTTATAGGAGGCCCCGGCTGTCCTCAGTACTGACAGGAGGTTATAGGAGGCCCCAGCTGTCCTCAGTACTGACAGGAGGGGTTATAGGAGGCCCCGGCTGTCCTCATGTACTGACAGGAGAGGTTATAGGAGCCCCGGCTGTCCTCAGTACTGACAGGAGAGGTTATAGAGGCCCCGGCTGTCCTCAGTAGCTGACAGGAGAGGTTATATGGAGGCCCCTGCTGTCCTCAGTACTGACAGGAGGGTTATAGGAGGCCCCGCTGTCCTCAGTACTGACAGGAGGGGTTATAGGAGCCCGGCTGTCCCTCAGTGACTGACAGGAGAGGTTAGAGGATGCCCGGCTGTCCTCAGTACTGACAGGAGAGGTATAGGAGGCCCCGGCTGTCCTCATACTGACAGGAGGGGTTAAAGGAGGCCCCGGCTGTCCTAAGTACTGACAGGAGGGGTTATAGGAGGCCCCGGCTGTCCTCAGTTACTGACAGGAGGGGTTATAGGAGGCCCCGGCTGTCCTCAGTACTGACAGGAGGGGTTATAGGAGGCCCCGGCTGTCCTCAGTACTGACAGGAGAGGTTATAGGAGGCCCCGGCTGTCCTCAGTACTGACAGGAGAGGTATAGGAGGCCCGGCTGTCCTCAGTACTGACAGGAGAGGTTATAGGAGGCCCGGGCTGTCCTCAGTACTGACAGGAGGGGTTATAGGAGGCCCCGGCTGTCCTCAGTACTGACAGGAGGGGTTATAGGAGGCCCCGGCGTCCTCATTACTGACAGGAGAGGTTATTAGGATGGCCCCGGCTGCCCCTCAGTACTGACCGGAGGGGATTATAGGAGGCCGGGCTGTCCTCAGTACTGACAGGAGAGGTATAGGAGGCCCCGGCTGTCCTCAGTACGACAGGAGAGGTTATAGGAGGCCCCGGACTGTCCCTCAGTACTGAGGCGCAGGAGGGTTATAGGAGGCCCCCGTCTGTCCTCAGTACTGACAGGGAGGGGTTATAGGAGGCACCCGGCTGTCCCAATCAGTACTGACAGGAGAGGTTATAGGAGGCCCGGCTGCTCCTCAGTACTGACAGGGAAGAGGTTATAGGAGGCCCCGGCTGTCCTCAGTACTGACAGGAGGGGTTATAGGAGGCCCCGGCTGTGTCCTCTAGTACTGACAGGAGAGGTTATAGGAGGCCCCGGGCTGTCCTCAGTACTGACAGGAGGGGTTATAGGAGCCCGGCTGTCTCAGTACTGACAGGAGGGGTTTATAGGAGGCCCCAGCTGTCCTCAGTACTGACAGGAGGAGGTTATAGGAGCCCCGGCTGTGCCTCAGTACTGACAGGAGGGGTTATAGGAAGGCCTCCTCAGTACTGGACAGGAGAGGTTATAGTGAGGGCCCCGGGCTGTCCCTCAGTACTGACAGGAGGGGTTATAGGAGGCCCGGCTGTCCTCAGTACTGACAGGAGGGGTTATAGGAGGCCCGGCTGTCCTCAGTACTGACAGGAGGGGTTATAGGAGGCCCCGGCTGTCCTCAGTACTGACAGGAGGGGTTATAGGAGGCCCCGGCTGTCCTCAGTACTGACAGGAGGGGTTATAGGAGGCCCGGCTGTCCTCAGTACTGACAGGAGGGGTTATAGGAGGCCCGGCTGTCCTCAGTACTGACAGGAGGGGTTATAGGAGGCCCCGGCTGTCCTCACTACTGACAGGAGGGGTTATAGGAGTCCCCGGCTGCCCTCAGTACTGACAGGAGGGGTTATAGGAGGCCCCGGCTGTCCTCAGTACTGACAGGAGAGATTACAGGAGGCCCCGGCTGTCCTTAGTACTGACAGGAGAGGTTATAGGAGGCCCCGGCTGTCCTCAGTACTGACAGGAGGGGTTATAGGAGGCCCCGGCTGTCCTCAGTACTGACAGGAGGGGTTATAGGAGGCACCGGCTGTCCTCAGTACTGACAGGAGAGGTTATAGGAGGCCCGGCTCTCCTCAGTACTGACAGGAGAGGTTATAGGAGGCCCCGGCTGTCCTCAGTACTGACAGGAGGGGTTATAGGAGGCCCCGCTGTCCTCAGTACTGACAGGAGAGGGTTATAGGAGGCCCCGGCTGTCCTCAGTACTGACAGAGGGAGGTTATAGGAGGGCCCCGGCTGTCCACAGTACTGACAGGAGGGGTTATAGGAGGCCCCAGGCTGTCCTCAGTACTGACAGGAGGGGTTATAGGAGGCCCCGTCTGTCCTCAGTACTGACAGGAGAGGTTATAGGAGCCCGGCTGTCCTCAGTTACTGACGGAGAGGGTTATAGGAGCCCAGCTGTCCTCAGTACTGACAGGGAGAGGGTTATAGGAGGCCCCGGCTGTCCTCAGTACTGACAGGAGGGGTTATAGGAGGCCCCGCTGTCCTCAGTACTGACAGGAGGGGTTATAGGAGGCCCAGCTGTCCTCAGTACTGACAGGAGGGGTTATAGGAGGCCCCGTCTGTCCTCAGTACTGACAGGAGGGGTTATAGGAGGCCCCAGCTGTCCTCAGTACTGACAGGAGGGGTTATAGGAGGCCCGGCTGTCCTCAGTACTGACAGGAGGGGTTATAGGAGGCCCGGCTGTCCTCAGTACTTACAGGAAGGGTTATAGGAGGCCCGGCTGTCCTCAGTACTGACAGGAGAGGTTATAGGAGGCCCCGGCTGTCCTCAGTACTGACAGGAGGGGTTATAGGAGGCCCCGGCTGTCCTCTGTACTGACAGGAGGGGTTATAGGAGGCCCCGGCTGTCCTCAGTACTGAGAGGAGGGGTTATAGGAGGCCCCGGCTGTCCTCAGTACTGACAGGAGAGGTTATAGGAGGCCCCGGCTGTCCTCAATACTGACAGGAGGGGTTATAGGAGGCCCCGGCTGTCCTCACTACTGACAGGAGGGGTTATAGGAGGCACCGGCTGTCCTCACTACTGACAGGAGAGGTTATAGGAGGCCCCAGCTGTCCTCAGTACTGACAGGAGGGGTTATAGGAGGCCCCGGCTGTCCTCACTACTGACAGGAGGGGTTATAGGAGGCCCCGGCTGTCCTCACTACTGACAGGAGGGGTTATAGGAGGCCCGGGCTGTCCTCAGTACTGACAGGAGAGGTTATAGGAGGCCCCGGCTGTCCTCAGTACTGACAGGAGAGGTTATGGGAGGCCCCGGCTGTCCTCAGTACTGACAGGAGGGGTTATAGGAGGCCCCGGCTGTCCTCAGTACTGACAGGAGAGGTTATAGGAGGCCCCAGCTGTCCTCAGTACTGACAAGAGAGGTTATAGGAGGCCCCGGCTGTCCTCAGTACTGACAGGAGAGGTTATAGGAGGCCCCGGCTGTCCTCAGTACTGACAGGAGGGGTTATAGGAGGCCCCGGCTGTCCTCAGTACTGACAGGAGGGGTTATAGGAGGCCCGGGCTGTCCTCAGTACTGACAGGAGGGGTTATAGGAGGCCCCGGCTGTCCTCAGTACTGACAGGAGGGGTTATAGGAGCCCCCGGCTGTCCTCAGTACTGACAGGAAGGGTTATAGGAGGCCCCGGCTGTCCTCAGTACTGACAGGAGAGGTTATAGGAGGCCCCGGCTGTCCTCAGTACTGACAGGAGAGGTTATAGGAGGCCCCGGCTGTCCTCACTGCTGACAGTAGGGGTTATAGGAGCAACGGCTGTCCTCGGTACTGACAGGAGGGGTTATAGGAGGCCCCTGCTGTCCTCACTACTGACAGGAGAGGTTATAGGAGGCCCCGGCTGTCCTCAATACTGACAGGAGGGGTTATAAGAGGCCCGGGCTGTCCTCAGTACTGACAGGAGAGGTTATAGGAGGCCCCGGCTGTCCTCAGTACTGACAGGAGAGGTTATAGGAGGGCCCCGGCTGTCCCTCAGTACTGACAGGAGAGGTTATTAGGAGGCCCCCGGCTGTCCTCACTACTGACAGGAGGGGTTATAGGAGGCCCGGGCTGTCCTCAGTACTGACAGGAGAGGTTATAGGGAGGCCCCGCTGTCCTCAGTACTGACAGGAGAGGTTATAGGAGGCCCCGGCTGTCCTCAGTACTGACAGGAGGGGTTATAGGAGGCCCCGGCTGTCCTCAGTACTGACAGGAGAGGTTATAGGAGGCCCCGGCTGTCCTCAGTACTGACAGGAAGGGTTATAGGAGGCCCCAGCTGCCCTCAGTACTGACAGGAGAGGTTATAGGAGGCCCCAGCTGTCCTCAGTACTGACAGGAGAGGTTATAGGAGGCCCCAGCTGTCCTCAGTACTGACAAGAGAGGTTATAGGAGGC
This sequence comes from Dendropsophus ebraccatus, assembly GCA_027789725.1. Lineage (NCBI taxonomy): Eukaryota > Metazoa > Chordata > Amphibia > Anura > Hylidae > Dendropsophus > Dendropsophus ebraccatus. Next base: position 335,465 of record JAQFWZ010000028.1, read on the forward strand.
CCCGGCTGTCCTCAGTACTGACAGGAGAGGTTATAGGAGGCCCCGGCTGTCCTCAGTACTGACAGGAGGGGTTATAGGAGGCCCCGGCTGTCCTCACTACTGACAGGAGGGGTTATAGGAGGCCCCGGCTGTCCTCAGTACTGACAGGAGAGTTTATAGGAGGCCCCAGCTGTCCTCAGTACTGACAGGAGAGGTTATAGGAGGCCCGGCTGTCCTCAGTACTGACAGGAGGGGGTTATAGGGGGCCATGGCTGTCCTCAGTACTGACAGGAGAGGTTATAGGAGGCCCCAGCTGTCCTCAGTACTGACAGGAGAGGTTATAGGAGGCCCCGGCTGTCCTCAGTACTGACAGGAGAGGTTATAGGAGGCCCCGGCTGTCCTCTACTGACAGGAGAGGTTATAGGAGGCCCCGGCTGTCCTCAGTACTGACAGGAGTAGTTTATGAGGCCCCGGCTGTCCTCAGTACTGACAGGAAGGGGTTATAGGAGGCCCCGGCTGTCCTCAGTACTGACAGGAGGGGTTATAGAAGGCCCCGGCCTGTCCTCAGTACTGACAGAAGGGTTATAGGAGGCCCCGGCTGTCCCTAAGTACTGACAGAGGGGGTTATAGAAGGCCCCAGCTGTCCTCAGTACTGACAGAAGGGGTTATAGGAGGCCCCGGCTGTCCTCAGTACTGACAGGAGGGGGTTATAGGAGGCCCCGGCTGTCCTCAGTACTGACAGGAAGGGGTTATAGGAGGCCCCGGCTGTCCTCAGTACTGACAGGAAGGGGTTTATAGGAGCCCCGGCTGTCCTCAGTACTGACAGGAGGGGTTATAGGAGGCCCCGGCTGTCCTCAGTGCTGACAGGAGGGGTTATAGGAGGCCCCGGCTGTCCTCAGTACTGACAGGAGAGGTTATAGAAGGCCCCGGGCTGTCCTCAGTACTGACAGGAGGGGTTATAGGAGGCCCCGGCTGTCCTCACTACTGACAGGAGGGGTTATAGGAGGCCCGGCTGTCCTCAGTACTGACAGGAGGGGTTATAGGAGGCCCCGGCTGTCCTCAGTACTGACAGGAGAGGTTATAGAAGGCCCCGGGCTGTCCTCAGTACTGACAGGAGGGGTTATAGGAGGCCCCGGCTGTCCTCACTACTGACAGGAGGGGTTATAGGAGGCCCGGCTGTCCTCAGTACTGACAGGAGGGGTTATAGGAGGCCCCAGCTGTCCTCAGTACTGACAGGAGAGGTTATAGGAGGCCCCGGCTGTCCTCAGTACTGACAGGAGAGGTTATAGGGGGCCCTGGCTGTCCTCAGTACTGACAGGAGAGGTTATAGGAAGCCCCGGCTGTCCTCAGTACTGACAGGAGAGGTTATAGGAGGCTCCGGCTGTCCTCAGTACTGACAGGAAAGGTTATAGGAGTCCCCGGCTGTCCTCAGTACTGACAGGAGAGGTTATAGGAGGCCCGGCTGTCCTCAGTACTGACAGGAGAGGTTATAGGAGGCCCCGGGCTGTCCTCAGTACTGACAGGAGGGGTTATAGGAGGCCCCGGCTGTCCTCAGTACTGACAGGAGGGGTTATAGGAGGCCCCAGCTGTCCTCAGTACTGACAGGAGAGGTTATAGGAGGCCCCGGCTGTCCTCAGTTCTGACAGGAGGGGTTATAGGAGGCCCCAGCTGTCCTCAGTACTGACAGGAGAGGTTATAGGAGGCCCCGGCTGTCCTCAGTACTGATAGGAGGGGTTATAGGAGGCCCGGCTGTCCTCAGTACTGACAGGAGAGGTTATAGGAGTCCCCGGCTGTCCTCAGTACTGACAGGAGAGGTTATAGGGGGCCCTGGCTTTCCTCAGTACTGACAGGAGGGATTATAGGTAGTTAGGAATAGTGACAGGAGGGGTTATAGGTAGGTAAGGATAGTGACATAGGAGAAGGGTTGGTAGGTAAGGATAGTGATATAGGAGAAGGGTTGGTGGGTAAGGATAGTGACATAGGAGAAGGGTTGGTAGATAAGGATAGTGACATAGGAGAAGGGTTGGTGGGTAAGGATAGTGACATAGGAGAAGGGTTGGTGGGTAAGGATAGTGACATAGGAGAAGGATTGGTAGATAAGGATAGTGACATAGGAGAAGGGTTGGTAGGTAAGGATAGTGACATAGGAGAAGGATTGGTAGATAAGGATAGTGACATAGGAGAAGGGTTGGTGGGTAAGGATAGTGACATAGGAGAAGGGTTGGTAGGTAATGATAGTGACATAGGAGAAGGGTTGGTGGGTAAGGATGGTGGCATAGAAGAAGGGTTGGTGGGTAAGGATGGTGGCATAGGAGAAGGGTTGGTGGGTAAGGATACTGGCATAGGAGAAGGGTTGATGGGTAAGGATAGTGACAGGAGAAGGGTTGGTGGGTAAGGATAGTGACAGGAGAAGGGTTGGTGGGTAAGGATAGTGACAGGAGAAGGGTTGGTGGGTAAGGATAGTGACATAGGAGAAGGGTTGGTGGGTAAGGATAGTGATATATGAGAAGGGTTGGTAGGTAAGGATAGTGACATAGGAGAAGGGTTGGTAGGTAAGGATAGTGGCATAGGAGAAGGGTTGGTAGGTAAGGATAGTGACAGGAGAAGGGTTTGTAGGTAAGGATAGTGACATAGGAGAACGGTTGGTAGGTAAGGATAGTGACATAGGAGAAGGGTTGGTAGGTAAGGATAGTGACGTAGGAGAAGGGTTTGTAGGTAAGGACAGTGACATAGGAGAAGGGTTGGTGGGTAAGGAAAGTGACAGGAGAAGGGTTGGTAGAGACGGATAGTGACATAGGAGAAGGGTTGGTAGGTAAGGATAGTGACAAAAGAGAAGGGTTGGTGGGTAAGGATAGTGGCATAGGAGAAGGGTTGGTGGGTAAGGATGGTGGCATAGAAGAAGGGTTGGTGGGTAAGGATAGTGGCATAGGAGAAGGGTTGGTGGGTAAGGATAGTGACAGGAGAAGGGTTGGTGGGTAAGGATAGTGACATAGGAGAAGGGTTTGTGGGTAAGGATAGTGGCATAGGAGAAGGGTTGGTGGGTAAGGAGAGTGACAGAAGAAGGGTTGTTGGGTAAGGATAGTGACATAGGAGAAGGGTTGGTAGGTAAGGATAGTGACATAGGAGAAGGTTTGTAGGTAAGGATAGTGACATAGGAGAAGGGTTGGTAGGTAAGGATAGTGACATAGGAGAAGGGTTGGTAGGTAAGGATAGTGACATAGGAGAAGGGTTGGTGGGTAAGGATAGTGACATACGAGAAGGTTTGTAGGTAAGGATAGTGACATAGGAGAAGGCCTGGTGGGTAAGGATAGTGACCGGAGAAGGCTTGGTAGAGAAGGATAGTGGCATAGGAGAAGGGTTGGTGGGTAATGATAGTGACAGGAGAAGGGTTGGTGGGTAAGGATAGTGACATAGGAGAAGGGTTGGTGGGTAAGGATAGTGATATAGGAGAAGGGTTGGTGGGTAAGGATAGTGACATAGGAGAAGGGTTGGTGGGTAAGGATAGTGATATAGGAGAAGGGTTGGTAGGTAAGGATAGTGACATAGGAGAAGGGTTGGTAGGTAAGGACAGTGACATAGGAGAAGGGTTGGTAGGTAAGGATAGTGACCGGAGAAGGTTTGGTAGAGAAGGATAGTGGCATAGAAGGGTTGGTAGGTAAGGATAGTGACAGGAGAAGGGTTGGTAGGTAAGGATAGTGACATAGGAGAAGGGTTGGTGGGTAAGAATAGTGACATAGGAGAAGGGTTGGTAGATAAGGATAGTGACATAGGTGAAGGGTTGGTAGGTAAGGATAGTGACATAGGAGAAGGTTTGGTAGGTAAGGATAGTGACATATAAGGGTTGGTAGATAAGGATAGTGACATAGGAGAAGGGTTGGTAGGTAAGGATAGTGACATAGGAGAAGGGTTGGTAGGTAAGGATAGTGACATAGAGGAAGGGTTGGTAGATAAGGATAGTGACATAGGAGAAGGGTTGGTGGGTAAGGATAGTGACGTAGGAGAAGGGTTGGTAGGTAAGGATAGTGATATAGGAGAAGGGTTGGTAGGTAAGGATAGTGACATAGAAGGGTTGGTAGGTAAGGATAGTGACATAGAGGAAGGGTTGGTAGATAAGGATAGTGACATAGAAGGGTTGGTAGGTAAGGATAGTGACATAGAAGAAGGGTTGGTGGGTAAGGATAGTGACAAAGAAGGGTTGGTAGGTAAGGATAGTGACATAGAGGAAGGGTTGGTAGGTAAGGATAGTGACATAGGAGAATGGTTGGTGGGTAAGGATAGTGACAAAGGAGAAGGGTTGGTGGGTAAGGATAGTGACATAGGAGAAGGGTTTGTGGGTAAGGATAGGGACATAAGAGAAGGTTTGGTAGGTAAGGATAGTGACATAGGAGAAGGGTTGGTAGGTAAGAATAGTGACATAGGAGCAGGGTTGGTAGGTAAGGATAGTGACATAGGAGAAGGGTTGGTAGGTAAGGATAGTGATATAGGAGAAGGGTTGGTAGGTAAGGATAGTGACATAGGAGAAGGCTTGGTGGGTAAGGATAGTGACAGGAGAAGGGTTGGTAGAGAAGGATAGTGGCATAGGAGAAGGGTTGGTGGGTAATGATAGTGACAGGAGAAGGGTTGGTGGGTAAGGATAGTGACATAGGAGAAAGGTTGGTGGGTAAGGATAGTGACATGGGAGAAGGGTTGGTGGGTAAGGATAGTGACATAGAAGGGTTGGTAGGTAAGGATAGAGACATAGGAGAAGGGTTGGTAGGTAAGGATAGTGACATAGAGGAAGGGTTGGTAGATAAGGATAGTGACATAGGAGAAGGGTTGGTGGGTAAGGATAGTGACATAGGAGAAGGGTAGGTAGGTAAGGATAGTGATATAAGAGAAGGGTTGGTAGGTAAGGATAGTGATATAGGAGACGGGTTGGTGGGTAAGGATAGTGACATAGAAGGGTTGGTAGGTAAGGATAGTGACATAGAAGGGTTGGTAGGTAAGGATAATGACATAGGAGAAGGGTTGGTGGGTGAGGATAGTGACATAGGAGAAGGGTTGGTAGGTAAGGATAGTGACATAGGAGAAGGTTTGGTAGGTAAGGATAGTGACATAGGAGAAGGGTTGGTGGGTAAGGATAGTGACATAGGAGAAGGGTTGGTAGGTAAGGATAGTGACATAGGAGAAGGGTTGGTGGGTAAGGATAGTGACATAGGAGAAGGGTTGGTGGGTAAGGATAGTGACAGGAGAAGGGTTGGTGGGTAAGGATAGTGACAGGAGAAGGGTTGGTGGGTAAGAATAGTGACATAAGAGAAGGGTTGGTGGGTAAGGATAGTGACATAGGAGAAGGGTTGGTAGGTAAGGATAGTGACATAGAAGGGTTGGTAGATAAGGATAGTGACATAGGAGAAGGGTTGGTAGGTAAGGATAGTGACATAGAAGGGTTGGTAGGTAAGGATAGTGACATAGAAGGGTTGGTGGGTAAGGATAGTGACATAGGAGAAGGGTTGGTAGGTAAGTATAGTGACATAGGAGAAGGGTTGGTAGGTAAGGATAGTGACATAGGAGAAGGGTTGGCAGGTAAGGATAGTGACAGGAGAAGGGTTGGTGGGTAAGGATAGTGACATAGGAGAAGGGTTGGTAGGTAAGGATAGTGACAGGAGAAGGGTTGGTGGGTAAGGATAGTGACATAGAAGAAGGGTTGGTAGGTAAGGATAGTGACATAGAAGGGTTGGTGGGTAAGGATAGTGACATAGGAGAAGGGTTGGTAGGTAAGGATAGTGACATAGGAGAAGGGTTGGTAGGTAAGGATAGTGACATAGGAGAAGGGTTGGTAGGTAAGGATAGTGACATAGGAGAAGGGTTGGTAGGTAAGGATAGTGACAAAGGAGAAGGGTTGGTAGGTAAGGATAGTGACATAGGAGAAGGGTTGGTAGGTAGGGATAGTGACAGAGGAGAAGGGTTGGTAGGTAAGGATAGTGACATAGGAGAAGGGTTGGTAGGTAAGGATAGTGACATAGGAGAAGGGTTGGTAGGTAAGGATAGTGACATAGGAGAAGGGTTGGTGGGTAAGGATAGTGACATAGGAGAAGGGTTGGTAGGTAAGGATAGTGACATAGGAGAAGGGTTGGTAGGTAAGGATAGTGACATAGGAGAAGGGTTGGTAGGTAAGGATAGTTACATAGGAGAAGGGTTGGTAGGTAAGGATAGTGACGTAGGAGAAGGGTTGGTGGGTAAGGATAGTGACATAGGAGAAGGGTTGGTGGGTAAGGATAGTGATATAGGAGAAGGGTTGGTAGGTAAGGATAGTGACATAGGAGAAGGGTTGGTAGGTAAGGATAGTGACATAGAAGGGTTGGTGGGTAAGGATAGTGACATAGGAGAAGGGTTGGTAGGTAAGGATAGTGGCATAGAAGAAGGGTTGGCAGGTAAGGATAGTGGCATAGAAGAAGGGTTGGTAGGTAAGGATAGTGACATTGGAGAAGGGTTGGTAGGTAAGGATAGTGACATAGGAGAAGGGTTGGTAGGTAAGGATAGTGACATAGGAGAAGGGTTGGTGGGTAAGGATAGTGACATAGGAGAAGGGTTGGTAGGTAAGGATAGTGACATAGGGGAAGGGTTGGTGGGTAAGGATAGTGACATAGGAGAAGGGTTGGTAGGTAAGGATAGTGACATAGGAGAAGGGTTGGTAGGTAAGGATAGTGACATAGGAGAAGGGTTGGTGGGTAAGGATAGTGACATAGGAGAAGGGTTGGTGGGTAAGGATAGTAACATAGGAGAAGGGTTGGTGGGTAAGGATAGTGACATAGGAGAAGGGTTGGTAGGTAAGGATAGTGACATAGGAGAAGGGTTGGTGGGTAAGGATAGTGACATAGGAGAAGGGTTGGTGGGTAAGGATAGTGACATAGGAGAAGGGTTGGTGGGTAAGGATAGTGACATAGGAGAAGGGTTGGTGGGTAAGGATAGTGACATAGGTGAAGGGTTGGTGGGTAAGGATAGTGACATAGGAGAAGGGTTGGTGGGTAAGGATAGTGATATAGGAGAAGGGTTGGTGGGTAAGGATAGTGACATAGGAGAAGGGTTGGTGGGTAAGGATAGTGATATAGGGGAAGGGTTGGTGGGTATGGATGCCTGTTGCTGGTGACACAATAGGGCTGATGTTCCTGGAGGGGTCAGTAATATGGAGAATAGTTTAGTGTTACTAGATAACTGGCCCAAACAATGGAAACTGCAGCTCAACGTTTCCGAATGTAAAATATGCACCTGCCCCTGTGTGATCCGGCTCCATTGATTGTAATGGAGCTGCGTCATAGAGGGGCAGCGGTTTCCTCTGACTGGGGGTGGACCAACCCGTCTCCACTGCTTAACCCCCCCCCCCCCCCCCGATGCCCTGGAATACAACAACGCCGTAAACCGGACCAGAGTTCAAAAAAAGGACCTCGGTACCGGGTGATGTACTAGTGCAGGCACTGGGGTCGATCCTATACTGGTGCAGGCCCTGGGGATGATCCTATACTGGTGCAGGCACTGGGGTCGATCCTATACTGGTGCAGGCACTGGGGTCGATCCTATACTGGTGCAGGCCCTGGGGATGATCCTATACTGGTGCAGGCACTGGGGTCGATCCTATACTGGTGCAGGCACTGGGGATGATCCTATACTGGTGCAGGCCCTGGGGATGATCCTATACTGGTGCAGGCACTGGGGATGATCCTATACTGGTGCAGGCACTGGGGATGATCCTATACTGGTGCAGGCACTGGGGTCGATCCTATACTGGTGCAGGCACTGGGGTCGATCCTATACTGGTGCAGGCACTGGGGATCATCCTATACTGGTGCAGGCACTGGGGATGATCCTATACTGGTGCAGGCACTGGGGATGATCCTATACTGGTGCAGGCACTGGGGATGATCCTATACTGGTGCAGGCCCTGGGGATGATCCTATACTGGTGCAGGCACTGGGGATGATCCTATACTGGTGCAGGCACTGGGAATGTTCCTATACTGGTGCAGGCACTGGAGATGATCCTATACTGGTGCAGGCACTGGGGATGTTCCTTTACTGGTGCAGGCACTGGGGATGATCGTATACTGGTGCAGGCACTGGGGATGATCCTATTCTGGTGCAGGCACTGGGGTCGATCCTATACTGGTGCAGGCCCTGGGTTCGATCCTATACTGGTGCAGGCCCTGGGGTCGAGCCTATACTGGTGCAGGCACTGGGGTCGATCCTATACTGGTGCAGGCCCTGTGGTCGATCCTATACTGGTGCAGGCATTGGGGTCGATCCTATACTGGTGCAGGCCCTGGGGTCGATCCTATACTGGTGCAGGCACTGGGGATGATCCTATACTGGTGCAGGCACTGGGGATGATCTTATACTGGTGCAGGCACTGGGGATGATCTTATACTGGTGCAGGCACTGGGGATGATCCTATACTGGTGCAGGCACTGGGGATGATCCTATACTGGTGCAGGCACTGGGGATGATCCTATACTGGTGCAGTCACTGGGGATGATCCTATACTGGTGCAGGCACTGGGAATGTTCCTATACTGGTGCAGGCACTGGAGATGATCCTATACTGGTGCAGGCACTGGGGATGTTCCTTTACTGGTGCAGGCACTGGGGATGATCGTATACTGGTGCAGGCACTGGGGATGATCCTATTCTGGTGCAGGCACTGGGGTCGATCCTATACTGGTGCAGGCACTGGGGTCGATCCTATACTGGTGCAGGCACTGGGGATGATCCTATACTGGTGCAGGCACTGGGGATGATCCTATACTGGTGCAGGCCCTGGGGTCGATCCTATACTGGTGCAGGCACTGGGGTCGATCCTATACTGGTGCAGGCCCTGTGGTCGATCCTATACTGGTGCAGGCATTGGGGTCGATCCTATACTGGTGCAGGCCCTGGGGTCGATCCTATACTGGTGCAGGCACTGGGGATGATCTTATACTGGTGCAGGCACTGGGGATGATCCTATACTGGTGCAGGCACTGGGGATGTTCCTATACTTGTGCAGTCACTGGGGATGATCCTATACTGGTGCAGGCACTGGGGATGTTCCTATACTGGTGCAGGCACTGGGGTCGATCCTATACTGGTGCAGGCACTGGGGTCGATCCTATACTGGTGCAGGCACTGGGGTTGATCCGATACTGGTGCAGGCACTGGGGTCGATCCTATACTGGTGCAGGCCCTGGGGATTATCCGATACTGGTGCAGGCACTGGGGTCGATCTTATACTGGTGCAGGCACTGGGGATGATCCGATACTGGTGCAGGCACTGGGGTCGATCCTATACTGGTGCATGCCCTGGGGATGATCCGATACTGGTGCAGGCACTGGGGTTGATCCAATACTGGTGCAGGCACTGGGGTCGATCCTATACTGGTGCAGGCACTGGGGATGATCCTATACTGGTGCAGTCACTGGGGATGATTTTATACTGGTGCAGGCACTGGGGATGATCCTATACTGGTGCAGACACTGGGGATGATCCTATACTGGTGCAGGCACTGGGGATGAACCTATACTGGTGCAGGCACTGGGGATGTTCCTATACTGGTGCAGGCACTGGGGATGATCCTATACTGGTGCAGGCACTGGGGTCGATCCCATACTGGTGCAGGCACTGGGGTCGATCCTATACTGGTGCAGGCACTGGGGATGATCCTATACTGGTGCAGGCAGTGGGGTCGATCCTATACTGGTGCAGGCACTGGGGTCGATCCTATACTGGTGCAGGCACTGGGGATGATCCTATACTGGTGCAGGCACTGGGGATGATCCTATACTGGTGCAGGCACTGGGGATGATCCTATACTGGTGCAGGCAGTGGGGTCGATCCTATACTGGTGCAGGCACTGGGGTCGATCCTATACTGGTGCAGGCACTGGGGATGATCCTATACTGGTGCAGGCACTGGGGATGATCCTATACTGGTGCAGGCACTGGGGTCGATCCTATACTGGTGCAGGCACTGGGGTCGATCCTATACTGGTGCAGGCACTGGGGTCGATCCGATACTGGTGCAGTGACTGGGGTCGATCCGATACTGGTGCAGGCACTGGGGTCGATCCGATACTGGTGCAGGCACTGGGGATGATCCTATACTGGTGCAGGCACTGGGGTCGATCCTATACTGGTGCAGGCAGTGGGGTCGATCCTATACTGGTGCAGGCACTGGGGTCGATCCTATACTGGTGCAGGCAGTGGGGTTGATCCTATACTGGTGCAGGCACTGGGGATGATCCTATACTGGTGCAGGCACTGGGGATGTTCCTATACTGGTGCAGGCACTGGGGTCGATCCTATACTGGTGCAGGCACTGGGGTCGATCCTATACTGTTGCAGGCACTGGGGTCGATCCTATACTGGTGCAGGCACTGGGGTCGATCCTATACTGGTGCAGGCACTGGGGTTGATCCTATACTGGTGCAGGCACTGGGGTCGATCCGATACTGGTGCAGGCACTGGGGTCGATCCTATACTGGTGCAGGCACTGGGGTCGATCCGATACTGGTGCAGGCACTGGGGTCGATCCGATACTGGTGCAGGCACTGGGGTCGATCCGATACTGGTGCAGGCACTGGGGTCGATCCTATACTGGTGCAGGCACTGGGGTCGATCCTATAGTGGTGCAGGCAGTGGGGTCGATCCTATACTGGTGCAGGCACTGGGGTCGATCCTATACTGGTGCAGGCACTGGGGTCGATCCTATACTGGTGCAGGCACTGGGGATGATCCTATACTGGTGCAGGCACTGGGGTCGATCCTATACTGGTGCAGGCACTGGGGTCGATCCTATACTGGTGCAGGCACTGGGGTCGATCCGATACTGGTGCAGGCACTGGGGTCGATCCGATACTGGTGCAGGCACTGGGGTCGATCCTATACTGGTGCAGGCACTGGGGTCGATCCTATACTGGTGCAGGCACTGGGGTCGATCCTATACTGGTGCAGGCACTGGGGATGATCCTATACTGGTGCAGGCACTGGGGATGTTCCTATACTGGTGCAGGCACTGGGGTCGATCCTATACTGGTGCAGGCACTGGGGTCGATCCTATACTGGTGCAGGCACTGGGGTCGATCCTATACTGGTGCAGGCACTGGGGTCGATCCTATACTGGTGCAGGCACTGGGGTTGATCCGATACTGGTGCAGGCACTGGGGTCGATCCGATACTGGTGCAGGCACTGGGGTCGATCCGATACTGGTGCAGGCACTGGGGATGTTCCTATACTGGTGCAGGCACTGGGGATGATCCTATACTGGTGCAGGCACTGGGGTCGATCCTATACTGGTGCAGGCACTGGGGATGATCCTATACTGGTGCAGGCACTGGGGTCGATCCTATACTGGTGCAGGCAGTGGGGTCGATCCGATACTGGTGCAGGCACTGGGGTCGATCCTATACTGGTGCAGGCACTGGGGTCGATCCGATACTGGTGCAGGCACTGGGGTCGATCCTATACTGGTGCAGGCCCTGGGGTCGATCCTATACTGGTGCAGGCACTGGGGTCGATCCGATACTGGTGCAGGCACTGGGGATGATCCTATACTGGTGCAGGCACTGGGGTCGATCCGATACTGGTGCAGGCACTGGGGTCGATCCTATACTGGTGCAGGCACTGGGGATGATCCTATACTGGTGCAGGCACTGGGGTCGATCCGATACTGGTGCAGGCACTGGGGTCGATCCTATACTGGTGCAGGCACTGGGGATGATCCTATACTGGTGCAGGCCCTGGGGATGATCCTATACTGGTGCAGGCCCTGGGGATGATCCTATACTGGTGCAGGCACTGGGGATGATCCTATACTGGTGCAGGCAGTGGGGATGATCCTATACTGGTGCAGGCACTGGGGTCGATCCGATACTGGTGCAGGCACTGGGGTCGATCCTATACTGGTGCAGGCACTGGGGATCATCCTATACTGGTGCAGGCACTGGGGATCATCCTATACTGGTGCAGGCACTGGGGATCATCCTATACTGGTGCAGGCACTGGGGATGATCCTATACTGGTGCAGGCCCTGGGGATGATCCTATACTGGTGCAGGCACTGGGGATGATCCTATACTGGTGCAGGCACTGGGAATGTTCCTATACTGGTGCAGGCACTGGAGATGATCCTATACTGGTGCAGGCACTGGGGATGTTCCTTTACTGGTGCAGGCACTGGGGATGATCGTATACTGGTGCAGGCACTGGGGATGATCCTATTCTGGTGCAGGCACTGGGGTCGATCCTATACTGGTGCAGGCCCTGGGTTCGATCCTATACTGGTGCAGGCCCTGGGGTCGATCCTATACTGGTGCAGGCACTGGGGTCGATCCTATACTGGTGCAGGCCCTGTGGTCGATCCTATACTGGTGCAGGCATTGGGGTCGATCCTATACTGGTGCAGGCCCTGGGGTCGATCCTATACTGGTGCAGGCACTGGGGATGATCTTATACTGGTGCAGGCACTGGGGATGATCTTATACTGGTGCAGGCACTGGGGATGATCCTATACTGGTGCAGGCACTGGGGATGATCCTATACTGGTGCAGGCACTGGGGATGATCCTATACTGGTGCAGTCACTGAGGATGATCCTATACTGGTGCAGGCACTGGGGATGATCCTGTACTGGTGCAGGCACTGGGGATGTTCCTATACTTGTGCAGTCACTGGGGATGATCCTATACTGGTGCAGGCACTGGGGATGTTCCTATACTGGTGCAGGCACTGGGGTCGATCCTATACTGGTGCAGGCACTGGGGTCGATCCTATACTGGTGCAGGCACTGGGGTTGATCCGATACTGGTGCAGGCACTGGGGTCGATCCTATACTGGTGCAGGCCCTGGGGATGATCCGATACTGGTGCAGGCACTGGGGTCGATCTTATACTGGTGCATGCCCTGGGGATGATCCGATACTGGTGCAGGCACTGGGGTTGATCCAATACTGGTGCAGGCACTGGGGTCGATCCTATACTGGTGCAGGCACTGGGGATGATCCTATACTGGTGCAGTCACTGGGGATGATTTTATACTGGTGCAGGCACTGGGGATGATCCTATACTGGTGCAGACACTGGGGATGATCCTATAATGGTGCAGGCACTGGGGATGAACCTATACTGGTGCAGGCACTGGGGATGTTCCTATACTGGTGCAGGCACTGGGGATGATCCTATATTGGTGCAGGCACTGGGGTCGATCCTATACTGGTGCAGGCACTGGGGATGATCCTATACTGGTGCAGGCACTGGGGTCGATCCCATACTGGTGCAGGCACTGGGGTCGATCCTATACTGGTGCAGGCACTGGGGATGATCCTATATTGGTGCAGGCAGTGGGGTCGATCCTATACTGGTGCAGGCACTGGGGTCGATCCTATACTGGTGCAGGCACTGGGGATGATCCTATACTGGTGCAGGCACTGGGGATGATCCTATACTGGTGCAGGCACTGGGGTCGATCCTATACTGGTGCAGGCACTGGGGTCGATCCTATACTGGTGCAGGCACTGGGGTCGATCCGATACTGGTGCAGGCACTGGGGTCGATCCGATACTGGTGCAGGCACTGGGGTCGATCCGATACTGGTGCAGGCACTGGGGATGATCCTATACTGGTGCAGGCACTGGGGTCGATCCTATACTGGTGCAGGCAGTGGGGTCGATCCTATACTGGTGCAGGCACTGGGGTCGATCCTATACTGGTGCAGGCAGTGGGGTTGATCCTATACTGGTGCAGGCACTGGGGATGATCCTATACTGGTGCAGGCACTGGGGATGTTCCTATACTGGTGCAGGCACTGGGGTCGATCCTATACTGGTGCAGGCACTGGGGTCGATCCTATACTGTTGCAGGCACTGGGGTCGATCCTATACTGGTGCAGGCACTGGGGTCGATCCTATACTGGTGCAGGCACTGGGGTAGATCCTATACTGGTGCAGGCACTGGGGTCGATCCGATACTGGTGCAGGCACTGGGGTCGATCCTATACTGGTGCAGGCACTGGGGTCGATCCGATACTGGTGCAGGCACTGGGGTCGATCCGATACTGGTGCAGGCACTGGGGTCGATCCGATACTGGTGCAGTGACTGGGGTCGATCCGATACTGGTGCAGGCACTGGGGTCGATCCGATACTGGTGCAGGCACTGGGGTCGATCCTATACTGGTGCAGGCACTGGGGTCGATCCTATAGTGGTGCAGGCAGTGGGGTCGATCCTATACTGGTGCAGGCACTGGGGATGATCCTATACTGGTGCAGGCACTGGGGATGATCCTATACTGGTGCAGGCACTGGGGATGATCCTATACTGGTGCAGGCACTGGGGTCGATCCTATACTGGTGCAGGCACTGGGGTCGATCCTATACTGGTGCAGGCACTGGGGTCGATCCTATACTGGTGCAGGCACTGGGGTCGATCCTATACTGGTGCAGGCACTGGGGTCGATCCTATACTGGTGCAGGCACTGGGGTCGATCCGATACTGGTGCAGGCACTGGGGTCGATCCTATACTGGTGCAGGCACTGGGGATGATCCTATACTGGTGCAGGCACTGGGGATGTTCCTATACTGGTGCAGGCACTGGGGTCGATCCTATACTGGTGCAGGCACTGGGGTCGATCCTATACTGGTGCAGGCACTGGGGTCGATCCTATACTGGTGCAGGCACTGTGGTCGTTCCTATACTGGTGCAGGCACTGGGGTCGATCCTATACTGGTGCAGGCACTGGGGTCGATCCGATACTGGTGCAGGCACTGGGGTCGATCCTATACTGGTGCAGGCACTGGGGTCGATCCGATACTGGTGCAGGCACTGGGGATGTTCCTATACTGGTGCAGGCACTGGGGATGATCCTATACTGGTGCAGGCACTGGGGTCGATCCTATACTGGTGCAGGCACTGGGGATGATCCTATACTGGTGCAGGCACTGGGGTCGATCCTATACTGGTGCAGGCCCTGGGGTCGATCCTATACTGGTGCAGGCACTGGGGTCGATCCTATACTGGTGCAGGCACTGGGGTCGATCCGATACTGGTGCAGGCACTGGGGATGATCCTATACTGGTGCAGGCACTGGGGTCGATCCGATACTGGTGCAGGCACTGGGGATGATCCTATACTGGTGCAGGCACTGGGGTCGATCCTATACTGGTGCAGGCACTGGGGATGATCATATACTGGTGCAGGCACTGGGGTCGATCCTATACTGGTGCAGGCACTGGGGATGATCCTATACTGGTGCAGGCACTGGGGATGATCCGATACTGGTGCAGGCACTGGGGTCGATCCGATACTGGTGCAGGCACTGGGGTCGATCCTATACTGGTGCAGGCACTGGGGTCGATCCTATACTGGTGCAGGCACTGGGGTCGATCCGATACTGGTGCAGGCACTGGGGTCGATCCTATACTGGTGCAGGCACTGGGGATGATCATATACTGGTGCAGGCACTGGGGGATGATCCTATACTGGTGCAGACACTGGGGATAATCCTATAATGGTGCAGGCACTGGGGATGATCCTATACTGGTGTAGGCACTGGGGTCGATCCTATACTGGTGCAGGCACTGGGGATGATCATATACTGGTGCAGGCACTGGGCTCGATCCGATACTGGTGCAGGCAACTGGGGTCGATCCTATACTGGTGCAGGCACTGGGGATGATCATATACTGTTGCAGGCACTGGGGTCGATCCTATACTGGTGCAGGCACTGGGGATGATCCTATACTGGTGCAGGCACTGGGGATGTTCCTATACTGGTGCAGGCACTGGGGTCGATCCTATACTGGTGCAGGCACTGGGGTCGATCCTATACTGGTGCAGGCACTGGGGTCGATCCTATACTGGTGCAGGCACTGGGGTCGATCCTATACTGGTGCAGGCACTGGGGTCGATCCTATACTGGTGCAGGCACTGGGGTCGATCCGATACTGGTGCAGGCACTGGGGTCGATACTATACTGGTGCAGGCACTGGGGTCGATCCGATACTGGTGCAGGCACTGGGGATGTTCCTATACTGGTGCAGGCACTGGGGATGATCCTATACTGGTGCAGGCACTGGGGTTGATCCTATACTGGTGCAGGCACTGGGGATGATCCTATACTGGTGCAGGCACTGGGGTCGATCCTATACTGGTGCAGGCAGTGGGGTCGATGCGATACTGGTGCAGGCACTGGGGTCGATCCTATACTGGTGCAGGCACTGGGGTCGATCCGATACTGGTGCAGCACTGGGGTCGATCCTATACTGGTGCAGGCCCTGGGGTCGATCCTATACTGGTGCAGGCACTGGGGTCGATCCGATACTGGTGCAGGCACTGGGGATGATCCTATACTGGTGCAGGCACTGGGGTCGATCCGATACTGGTGCAGGCACTGGGGATGATCCTATACTGGTGCAGGCACTGGGGTCGATCCTATACTGGTGCAGGCACTGGGGATGATCATATACTGGTGCAGGCACTGGGGTCGATCCTATACTGGTGCAGGCACTGGGGATGATCCTATACTGGTGCAGGCACTGGGGATGATCCGATACTGGTGCAGGCACTGGGGTCGATCCGATACTGGTGCAGGCACTGGGGATGATCCTATACTGGTGCAGGCACTGGGGTCGATCCGATACTGGTGCAGGCACTGGGGATGATCCTATACTGGTGCAGGCACTGGGGTCGATCCTATACTGGTGCAGGCACTGGGGATGATCATATACTGGTGCAGGCACTGGGGTCGATCCTATACTGGTGCAGGCACTGGGGATGATCCTATACTGGTGCAGGCACTGGGGATGATCCGATACTGGTGCAGGCACTGGGGTCGATCCTATACTGGTGCAGGCACTGGGGTCGATCCGATACTGGTGCAGGCACTGGGGTCGATCCTATACTGGTGCAGGCACTGGGGTCGATCCGATACTGGTGCAGGCACTGGGGATGTTCCTATACTGGTGCAGGCACTGGGGATGATCATATACTGGTGCAGGCACTGGGGATGATCCTATACTGGTGCAGACACTGGGGATAATCCTATAATGGTGCAGGCACTGGGGATGATCCTATACTGGTGTAGGCACTGGGGTCGATCCTATACTGGTGCAGGCACTGGGGATGATCATATACTGGTGCAGGCACTGGGCTCGATCCGATACTGGTGCAGGCACTGGGGTCGATCCTATACTGGTGCAGGCACTGGGGATGATCATATACTGTTGCAGGCACTGGGGTCGATCCTATACTGGTGCAGGCACTGGGGATGATCCTATACTGGTGCAGGCACTGGGGATGTTCCTATACTGGTGCAGGCACTGGGGTCGATCCTATACTGGTGCAGGCACTGGGGTCGATCCTATACTGGTGCAGGCACTGGGGTCGATCCTATACTGGTGCAGGCACTGGGGTCGATCCTATACTGGTGCAGGCACTGGGGTCGATCCTATACTGGTGCAGGCACTGGGGTCGATCCGATACTGGTGCAGGCACTGGGGTCGATCCTATACTGGTGCAGGCACTGGGGTCGATCCGATACTGGTGCAGGCACTGGGGATGTTCCTATACTGGTGCAGGCACTGGGGATGATCCTATACTGGTGCAGGCACTGGGGTCGATCCTATACTGGTGCAGGCACTGGGGATGATCCTATACTGGTGCAGGCACTGGGGTCGATCCTATACTGGTGCAGGCAGTGGGGTCGATTCGATACTGGTGCAGGCACTGGGGTCGATCCTATACTGGTGCAGGCACTGGGGTCGATCCGATACTGGTGCAGGCACTGGGGTCGATCCTATACTGGTGCAGGCCCTGGGGTCGATCCTATACTGGTGCAGGCACTGGGGTCGATCCGATACTGGTGCAGGCACTGGGGATGATCCTATACTGGTGCAGGCACTGGGGTCGATCCGATACTGGTGCAGGCACTGGGGATGATCCTATACTGGTGCAGGCACTGGGGTCGATCCTATACTGGTGCAGGCACTGGGGATGATCATATACTGGTGCAGGCACTGGGGTCGATCCTATACTGGTGCAGGCACTGGGGATGATCCTATACTGGTGCAGGCACTGGGGATGATCCGATACTGGTGCAGGCACTGGGGTCGATCCGATACTGGTGCAGGCACTGGGGTCGATCCTATACTGGTGCAGGCACTGGGGTCGATCCTATACTGGTGCAGGCACTGGGGTCGATCCGATACTGGTGCAGGCACTGGGGTCGATCCTATACTGGTGCAGGCACTGGGGATGATCATATACTGGTGCAGGCACTGGGGATGATCCTATACTGGTGCAGACACTGGGGATAATCCTATACTGGTGCAGGCACTGGGGATGATCCTATACTGGTGCAGGCACTGGGGTCGATCCTATACTGGTGCAGGCACTGGGGATGATCATATACTGGTGCAGGCACTGGGCTCGATCCGATACTGGTGCAGGCACTGGGGTCGATCCTATACTGGTGCAGGCACTGGGGATGATCATATACTGGTGCAGGCACTGGGGTCGATCCGATACTGGTGCAGGCACTGGGGATGATCATATACTGGTGCAGGCACTGGGGTCGATCCGATACTGGTGCAGGCACTGGGGATGATCATATACTGGTGCAGGCACTGGGGTCGATCCTATACTGGTGCAGGCACTGGGGATGATCCTATACTGGTGCAGGCACTGGGGATGATCATATACTGGTGCAGGCACTGGGGTCGATCCTATACTGGTGCAGGCACTGGGGATGATCCTATACTGGTGCAGGCACTGGGGTCGATCCTATACTGGTGCAGGCACTGGGGTCGATCCGATACTGGTGCAGGCACTGGGGATGATCCTATACTGGTGCAGGCACTGGGGTCGATCCTATACTGGTGCAGGCACTGGGGTCGATCCTATACTGGTGCAGGCACTGGGGATGATCATATACTTTTGCAGGCACTGGGGTCGATCCGATACTGGTGCAGGCACTGGGGATGATCCTATACTGGTGCAGGCACTGGGGATGATCCTATACTGGTGCAGGCACTGGGGTCGATCCTATACTGGTGCAGGCACTGGGGATGATCCTATACTGGTGCAGGCACTGGGGATGATCCTATACTGGTGCAGGCACTGGGGTCGATCCAATACTGGTGCAGGCCCTGGGGATGATCCTATACTGGTGCAGGCCCTGGGGATGATCCTATACTGGTGCAGGCACTGGGGTCGATCCTATACTGGTGTAGGCACTGGGGTCGATCCTATACTGGTGTAGGCACTGGGGATGATCCTATACTGGTGCAGGCACTGGGGATGATCCTATACTGGTGCAGGCACTGGGGTCGATCCGATACTGGTGCAGGCACTGGGGATGATCCTATACTGGTGCAGGCACTGGGCTCCATCCGATACTGGTGCAGGCACTGGGGTCGATCCTATACTGGTGCAGGCACTGGGGTCGATCCTATACTGGTGCAGGCACTGGGGATGATCCTATACTGGTGCAGGCACTGGGGTCGATCCTATACTGGTGCAGGCACTGGGGATGATCCTATACTGGTGCAGGCACTGGGGTCGATCCTATACTGGTGCAGGCACTGGGGTCGATCCTATACTGGTGCAGGCACTGGGGTCGATCCGATACTGGTGCAGGCACTGGGGATGATCATATACTGGTGCAGGCACTGGGGTCGATCCTATACTGGTGCAGGCACTGGGGATGATCCGATACTGGTGCAGGCACTGGGGTCGATCCTATACTGGTGCAGGCACTGGGGTCGATCCTATACTGGTGCAGGCACTGGGGTCGATCCTATACTGGTGCAGGCACTGGGGTCGATCCTATACTGGTGCAGGCACTGGGGTCGATCCTATAGTGGTGCAGGCAGTGGGGTCGATCCGATACTGGTGCAGGCACTGGGGTCGATCCTATACTGGTGCAGGCACTGGGGTCGATCCTATACTGGTGCAGGCACTGGGGTCGATCCTATACTGGTGCAGTCACTGGGGATGATCCTATACTGGTGCAGGCACTGGGGATGATCATATACTGGTGCAGGCACTGGGGATGATCCTATACTGGTGCAGGCACTGGGGATGATCATATACTGGTGCAGGCACTGGGGATGATCATATACTGGTGCAGGCACTGGGGATGATCATATACTGGTGCAGGCACTGGGGATGATCCTATACTGGTGCAGGCACTGGGGATGATCCTATACTGGTGCAGGCACTGGGGATGATCCTATACTGGTGCAGGCACTGGGGTCGATCCTATACTGGTGCAGGCACTGGGGTCGATCCGATACTGGTGCAGGCACTGGGGTCGATCCGATACTGGTGCAGGCACTGGGGTCGATCCTATACTGGTGCAGGCACTGGGGTCGATCCTATACTGGTGCAGTCACTGGGGATGATCCTATACTGGTGCAGGCACTGGGGATGATCATATACTGGTGCAGGCACTGGGGATGATCCTATACTGGTGCAGGCACTGGGGATGATCATATACTGGTGCAGGCACTGGGGATGATCATATACTGGTGCAGGCACTGGGGATGATCCTATACTGGTGCAGGCACTGGGGTCGATCCTATACTGGTGCAGGCACTGGGGTCGATCCGATACTGGTGCAGGCACTGGGGTCGATCCTATACTGGTGCAGGCACTGGGGTCGATCCTATACTGGTGCAGGCACTGGGGTCGATCCTATACTGGTGCAGTCACTGGGGATGATCCTATACTGGTGCAGGCACTGGGGATGATCATATACTGGTGCAGGCACTGGGGATGATCCTATACTGGTGCAGGCACTGGGGATGATCATATACTGGTGCAGGCACTGGGGATGATCATATACTGGTGCAGGCACTGGGGATGATCATATACTGGTGCAGGCACTGGGGATGATCCTATACTGGTGCAGGCACTGGGGATGATCCTATACTGGTGCAGGCACTGGGGATGATCCTATACTGGTGCAGGCACTGGGGTCGATCCTATACTGGTGCAGGCACTGGGGTCGATCCGATACTGGTGCAGGCACTGGGGTCGATCCGATACTGGTGCAGGCACTGGGGTCGATCCGATACTGGTGCAGGCACTGGGGTCGATCCGATACTGGTGCAGGCACTGGGGATGATCCTATACTGGTGCAGGCACTGGGGATGATCCTATACTGGTGCAGACACTGGGGATGATCCTATACTGGTGCAGGCACTGGGGTCGATCCTATACTGGTGCAGGCACTGGGGATGATCCTATACTGGTGCAGGCACTGGGGATGATCCTATACTGGTGCAGGCACTGGGGATGATCCTATACTGGTGCAGGCACTGGGGTCGATCCTATACTGGTGCAGGCACTGGGGATGATCATATACTGGTGCAGGCACTGGGCTCGATCCGATACTGGTGCAGGCACTGGGGTCGATCCTATACTGGTGCAAGTACTGGGGATGATCATATACTGGTGCAGGCACTGGGGTCGATCCGATACTGGTGCAGGCACTGGGGATGATCATATACTGGTGCAGGCACTGGGGTCGATCCGATACTGGTGCAGGCACTGGGGATGATCATATACTGGTGCAGGCACTGGGGATGATCATATACTGGTGCAGGCACTGGGGTCGATCCTATACTGGTGCAGGCACTGGGGATGATCCTATACTGGTGCAGGCACTGGGGTCGATCCTATACTGGTGCAGGCACTGGGGTCGATCCGATACTGGTGCAGGCACTGGGGATGATCCTATACTGGTGCAGGCACTGGGGTCGATCCTATACTGGTGCAGGCACTGGGGTCGATCCTATACTGGTGCAGGCACTGGGGATGATCATATACTTTTGCAGGCACTGGGGTCGATCCTATACTGGTGCAGGCACTGGGGATGATCCTATACTGGTGCAGGCACTGGGGATGATCCTATACTGGTGCAGGCACTGGGGTCGATCCTATACTGGTGCAGGCACTGGGGATGATCCTATACTGGTGCAGGCACTGGGGATGATCCTATACTGGTGCAGGCACTGGGGTCGATCCGATACTGGTGCAGGCCCTGGGGATGATCCTATACTGGTGCAGGCCCTGGGGATGATCCTATACTGGTGCAGGCACTGGGGTCGATCCTATACTGGTGTAGGCACTGGGGTCGATCCTATACTGGTGTAGGCACTGGGGATGATCCTATACTGGTGCAGGCACTGGGGATGATCCTATACTGGTGCAGGCACTGGGGTCGATCCGATACTGGTGCAGGCACTGGGGATGATCCTATACTGGTGCAGGCACTGGGCTCCATCCGATACTGGTGCAGGCACTGGGGTCGATCCTATACTGGTGCAGGCACTGGGGTCGATCCTATACTGGTGCAGGCACTGGGGATGATCCTATACTGGTGCAGGCACTGGGGTCGATCCTATACTGGTGCAGGCACTGGGGATGATCCTATACTGGTGCAGGCACTGGGGTCGATCCTATACTGGTGCAGGCACTGGGGTCGATCCTATACTGGTGCAGGCACTGGGGTCGATCCGATACTGGTGCAGGCACTGGGGATGATCATATACTGGTGCAGGCACTGGGGTCGATCCTATACTGGTGCAGGCACTGGGGATGATCCGATACTGGTGCAGGCACTGGGGTCGATCCTATACAGGTGCAGGCACTGGGGTCGATCCTATACTGGTGCAGGCACTGGGGTCGATCCGATACTGGTGCAGGCACTGGGGTCGATCCTATACTGGTGCAGGCACTGGGGTCGATCCGATACTGGTGCAGGCACTGGGGTCGATCCTATACTGGTGCAGGCACTGGGGTCGATCCTATACTGGTGCAGGCACTGGGGTCGATCCTATACTGGTGCAGTCACTGGGGATGATCCTATACTGGTGCAGGCACTGGGGATGATCATATACTGGTGCAGGCACTGGGGATGATCCTATACTGGTGCAGGCACTGGGGATGATCATATACTGGTGCAGGCACTGGGGATGATCATATACTGGTGCAGGCACTGGGGATGATCATATACTGGTGCAGGCACTGGGGATGATCCTATACTGGTGCAGGCACTGGGGATGATCCTATACTGGTGCAGGCACTGGGGATGATCCTATACTGGTGCAGGCACTGGGGTCGATCCTATACTGGTGCAGGCACTGGGGTCGATCCGATACTGGTGCAGGCACTGGGGGTCGATCCGATACTGGTGCAGGCACTGGGGTCGATCCTATACTGGTGCAGGCACTGGGGTCGATCCTATACTGGTGCAGTCACTGGGGATGATCCTATACTGGTGCAGGCACTGGGATGATCCTATACTGGTGCAGGCACTGGGGATGATCCTATACTGGTGCAGGCACTGGGGATGATCATATACTGGTGCAGGCACTGGGGATGATCATATACTGGTGCAGGCACTGGGGATGATCATATACTGGTGCAGGCACTGGGGATGATCCTATACTGGTGCAGGCACTGGGGATGATCCTATACTGGTGCAGGCACTGGGGATGATCCTATACTGGTGCAGTCACTGGGGATGATCCTATACTGGTGCAGGCACTGGGGATGATCCTATACTGGTGCAGGCACTGGGGATGATCCTATACTGGTGCAGGCACAGGGGTCGATCCGATACTGGTGCAGGCACTGGGGTCGATCCTATACTGGTGCAGGCACTGGGGATGATCTTATACTGGTGTAGGCACTGGGGTCGATCCTATACTGGTGCAGGCCCTGGGGATGATCCTATACTGGTGCAGGCACTGGGGTCGATCCTATACTGGTGCAGGCACTGGGGATGATCTTATACTGGTGCAGGCACTGGGGTCGATCCCAGTGGCATGGACTTGTTTCTTACAGCCGTGGGCAGGAGCCTTTTTTAGGACGGTTGAGGCCCATGAACCCCTTCTGTACCTGGCTGAAGTCATGGGGTGTCCCGTGGTCTGTTCCCTTCCACTTAGAGACACAAGATGGAAACCACAAATGTTTCTAAGAAAGAGGTGATAAAAAGCTTTATTAAACAGTTCATGGTGTATATACAGCTACGACAGGAGTGGCCCCCACCGAGCCCGACATCTGCTGAAGAACATAGCTTATCTGGGGAATGGATGGGCCGAGAGCCTTTCACTGTCCCTCCCCAGGCAGGGCATGCTGGGAGTTGTAGTTGTTCCATCCGGCTAGCTCTGATGTAACTTCTTGGCCAAAATGAGGTTCTCGTACTGTGACTCCACCTGCAGCAATGAGTCCATCAGGAGGCGGCTGCCCAGCTTCTCTGCCAGCAGCTTGTGCCGCTTGATGCTGAGTAGAGCATCTTCCAGGGCTATTGGCTCCTCAGTGGGCAGATGATTGTCCAGCAGGTCACTCTGGGCCTCCTCGTCCTCCCCACTGTCTGTGCTTGGGAAGCATTCAAGGTTTTCATCAATATTCTCCAAGTCCATGGTCAGGTTGGCAGCTTCACCAAGTTGGTTAAGAAAGGCAAGAGAGCGGGCAGCATCTTCATCACCGTCATAGCTGATATCCACGGCCCTGGTGGGCACAAAGCCGCTCAGCAGGAAGCCCCGTGTGATGGTCTCTGGCTTTACTTCATCCCATGCCGTCTTCACCCAGCTCAGGGCATCATTCACACTCACAGCCTCGGCCAGTGTGTGCACCACCCGGGCATCGTCCATCCTAGCCAGCAGTGAACGTAGCAGCTTCTTCCGGTAATGGATCTTGAAGGCATGGATCACACCGTGCTGCAGTGGTGGCAAACATGGCACACTGCATGCTGGGAGGAGCTTCACCTCCACATGTGACAGCTTTTCTGTGTAGAGACAGGGGCCGCCACCTACAAGAAGCAGAATTCTTCGATTCTTCAGCTGCATTTTATCATTGAGGCTCTGTATCCATGAGCGATAGATGGGAGTGGTCATCCAAGCCTTGTTGTTAGCATACTGCCATACCCCCAGCGATGAGGCTTCTGCCCTGTGGGTGCCTCCTACTGGAGCATGGATCACCAGTGGCTGCTCCTTCTCTCCGCCGAGGCTGGCACATAACGCCACCGTCAGTCTTTGTTCTGCCCAGATGCCACCTTTGCATTGGGCACTTTTCACAGATAACGTCTGGTCTGGGATGGCTTTGAAGAAGAGCCCAGTTAGGTCCATGTTGTAGATGTCGCTGTCTGTGTAACCTGCAGTTATGACCTGCATTCGCTCCGTCCAGACCATGCTGTCATCGTCTCTCATCTCTACACTGGCCCCTGAGATGGGATGGAAAACAATGTTGTGTCGTGTACGGAACTTATTCAGCCATCCATTACTGGCATGGAAACGGTGAAGACCCAGCTGGGAGGCGATCTGTAGCGCCTTCTCCTGCAGCATTGGCCCACTTATGGGGAAATGTTCAGAGCGGGCGTGGTAGAGCCAGTCCAGCACCGCTTTGTTTACGTCCTCATATGGCTGCCAGCGCCGTCTCTTTGAGTTCTCATTGACGTTCTCCTGCCACTGTCTCAGGTAATGCTCCTTGTTGGCCAAAGTTGCCTGGATCTGGGTCTTACTGCAGCTGAACTCCTTGGCAAGTTCCCTCTGTGACCGTCCGGCTTCATTCTCCTTAATGACTGAGATTCTGTCCCGTAGGGTTAGGATGCACAGCTTTCTCTTGGTGCTGGAGGTTGCCATCTTTGCCACCAACCCCTACAACTTAAATCACATTATGCTTAGTAATGCGTGTTCTAGCCTATTCTGGCCATACCACCCCGGACACCTCATTAATTCCCAAACCCTATATCTCAGCCCTCCAGTATGTCCCCTCTCCTTTGCCAGTATGTCCCTTCTCCTTCCCAGTCCCCAGTATGTCCCTCTCCTTCCTAGTCTCCAGTATGTCCCTCTCCTTCCCAGTCCCCAGTATGTCCCCTCTCCTTCCTAGTCTCCAGTATGTCCCTCTCCTTCCCAGTCCCCAGTATGTCCCCTCTCCTTCCCAGTCCCCAGTATGTCCCCTCTCCTTCCCAGTCCCAGTATGTCCCCTCTCCTTCCCAGTCCCAGTATGTCCCCTCTCCTTCCTAGTCTCCAGTATGTCCCCCTCTCCTTCCCAGTCCCCAGTATGTCCCTCTCCTTCCTAGTCTCCAGTATGTCCCCCTCTCCTTCCCAGTCCCCAGTATGTCCCTCTCCTTCCCAGTCCCCAGTATGTCCCTCTCCTTCCCAGTCCCCAGTATGTCCCCCTCTCCTTCCCAGTCCCCAGTATGTCCCCTCTCCTTCCCAGTCCCCAGTATGTCCCCTCTCCTTCCCAGTCCCCAGTATGTCCCTCTCCTTCCCAGTCCCCAGTATGTCCCCTCTCCTTCCCAGTCCCAGTATGTCCCCTCTCCTTCCCAGTCCCCAGTATGTCCCCTCTCCTTCCTAGTCTCCAGTATGTCCCCCTCTCCTTCCCAGTCCCCAGTATGTCCCTCTCCTTCCTAGTCTCCAGTATGTCCCCTCTCCTTCCCAGTCCCCAGTATGTCCCCCTCTCCTTCCCAGTCCCCAGTATGTCCCCTCTCCTTCCCAGTCCCCAGTATGTCCCCTCTCCTTCCCAGTCCCCAGTATGTCCCTCTCCTTCCCAGTCCCAGTATGTCCCCTCTCCTTCCTAGTCTCCAGTATGTCCCTCTCCTTCCCAGTCCCCAGTATGTCCCCCTCTCCTTCCCAGTCCCAGTATGTCCCCTCTCCTTCCCAGTCCCTAGTATGTCCCTCTCCTTCCTAGTCTCCAGTATGTCCCTCTCCTTCCCAGTCCCAGTATGTCCCCCTCTCCTTCCCAGTCCCAGTATGTCCCCTCTCCTTCCCAGTCCCAGTATGTCCCCTCTCCTTCCCAGTCCCAGTATGTCCCCTCTCCTTCCCAGTCCCAGTATGTCCCCCTCTCCTTCCCAGTCCCCAGTATGTCCCCCTCTCCTTCCCAGTCCCCAGTATGTCACCCTCTCCTTCCCAGTCCCCAGTATGTCACCCTCTCCTTCCCAGTCCCAGTGTGTCCCCTCTCCTTCCCAGTCCCCAGTATGTCCCCTCTCCTTCTTAGTCCCCAGTATGTCCCCCTCTCCTTCCCAGTCTCCAGTATGTCCCCTCTCCTTCCCAGTCCCCAGTATGTCCCTCTCCTTCCTAGTCTCCAGTATGTCCCTCTCCTTCCCAGTCCCCAGTATGTCCCCCTCTCCTTCCCAGTCCCAGTATGTCCCCTCTCCTTCCCAGTCCCAGTATGTCCCCTCTCCTTCCCAGTCCCAGTATGTCCCCTTCTCCTTCCCAGTCCCCAGTATGTCCCCCTCTCCTTCCCAGTCCCCAGTATGTCCCCCTCTCCTTCCCAGTCCCTAGTATGTCCCCTCTCCTTCCCAGTCCCCAGTATGCCCCCCTCTCCTTCCCAGTCCCCAGTATGTCCCACTCTCCTTCTCAGTCCCCAGTATGTCCCTCTCCTTCCCAGTCCCCAGTATGTCACCCTCCCCAGTCCCCAGTATGTCCCTCTCCTTCCCAGTCCCCAGTATGTCCCCTCTTTTTCCTAGTCTCCAGTATGTCCCCTCTCCTTCCCAGTCCCCAGTATGTCCGCCTCTCCTTCCCAGTCCCCAGTATGTCCCCTCTCCTTCCCAGTCCCAGTATGTCCCCTCTCCTTGCCAGTCCCAGTATGTCCCCCTCTCCTTCCCAGTCCCTAGTATGTCCCCTCTCCTTCCCAGTCCCCAGTATGTCCCCCTCTCCTTCCCAGTCCCCAGTATGTTCCCTCACCTTCTCAGTCCCCAGTATGTCCCCTCTCCTTCATAGTCCCCAGTATGTCCCCTCTCCTTCCCAGTCCCCAGTATGTCCCCTCTCCTTCTTAGTCCCCAGTATGTCCCCTCTCCTTCCCAGTCCCCAGTATGTCCCCTCTCCTTCTTAGTCCCCAGTATGTCCCCTCTCCTTTCCAGTCCCCAGTATGCCCCCTCTCCTTCCCAGTCCCCAGTATGTCCCCTCTCCTTCCCAGTCCCCAGTATGTCACCCTCTCCTTCCCAGTCCCCAGTATGTCCCCTCTCCTTCCCAGTCCCCAGTATGTCACCCTCTCCTTCACAGTCCCCAGTATGCCCCCTCTCCTTCCCAGTCCCCAGTATGTCCCCTCTCCTTCCCAGTCCCCAGTATGTCCCCTCTCCTTCCCAGTCCCCAGTATGTCCCCTCTCCTTCCCAGTCCCCAGTATGTCTCCTCTCCTTCCCAGTCCCCAGTATGTCCCCTCTCCTTCCCAGTCCCCAGTATGTCACCCTCCCCAGTCCCCAGTATGTCCCTCTCCTTCCTAGTCCCCAGTATGTCCCCTCTCCTTCCCAGTCCCCAGTATGTCCCTCTCCTTCCCAGTCCCCAGTATGTCCCCTCTCCTTCCCAGTCCCAGTATGTCCCCTCTCCTTCCCAGTCCCCAGTATGTCCCCTCTCCTTCCCAGTCCCCAGTATGTCCCCTCTCCTTCCCAGTCCCCAGTATGTCCCCTCTCCTTCCCAGTCCCCAGTATGTCTCCTCTCCTTCTTAGTCCCCAGTATGTCACCCTCTCCTTCACAGTCCCCAGTATGTCCCCTCTCCTTCCTAGTCCCCAGTATGTCCCACTGTCTTTCCTGGTTCCCAGTATGTCCCTCTCCTTCCCAGTCCCCAGTATGTCTCCTCTCCTTCCCAGTCCCCAGTATGTCACCCTCCCCAGTCCCCAGTATGTCCCTCTCCTTCCCAGTCCCCAGTATGTCAACCTTTCCCAGTCTCCAGTATGTCCCCTCTCCTTCACAGTCCCCAGTATGCCACCCTCTCCTTCCCAGTCCCCAGTATGTCCCCTCTCCTTCCCAGTCCCCAGTATGTCCCTCTCATTCCCAGTCCCTAGTATGTCCCCTCTCCTTCCCAGTCCCCAGTATGTCCCCTCTCCTTCCCAGTCCCCAGTATGTCCCCCTCTCCTTCCTAGTCCCCAGTATGTCCCCCTCTTCTTCCCAGTCCCCAGTATGTCTCCTCTCCTTCCCAGTCCCCAGTATGTCCCCTCTCCTTCCCAGTCCCCAGTATGTCCCCCTCTCCTTCCTAGTCCCCAGTATGTCCCCCTCTTCTTCCCAGTCCCCAGTATGTCCCCTCTTCTTCCCAGTCCCCAGTATGTCCCCTCTCCTTCCCAGTCCCCAGTATGTTCCCTCACCTTCTCAGTCTCCAGTATGTCTCCTCTCCTTCCCAGTCCCCAGTATGTCCCCCTCTCCTTCCCAGTCCCCAGTATGTCCCCTCTCCTTCTTAGTCCCCAGTATGTCCCCTCTACTTCTTAGTCCCCAGTATGTTCCCTCTCCTTCCCAGTCCCCAGTATGTCCCCTCTCCTTCCCAGTCCCCAGTATGTCCCTCTCCTTCCCAGTCCCCAGTATGTCCCCTCTCCTTCTTAGTCCCCAGTATGTCCCTCTCCTTCCTAGTCCCCAGTATGTCTCCTCCTTCCTAGTCTCCAGTATGTCCCGCTGTCCTTCACAGTCCCCAGTATGTCCCCTCTCCTTCCCAGTCCCCAGTATGTCCCCCTCTCCTTCCCAGTCCCAGTATGTCCCCTCTCCTTCCCAGTCCCAGTATGTCCCCTTCTCCTTCCTAGTCCTCAGTATGTCTCCCCTCCTTCCCAGTCCCCAGTATGTCCCCTCTCCTTCCCAGCCCCCGTATGTCCCCTCTCCTTCCCAGTCCCCCGTATGTCCCTCTCCCTTCCAGTCCCCAGTATGTCCCTCTCCTTCCCAGCCCCCATTATGTCTCCTCTCCTTCCCAGTCCCCAGTATGTCCCCTCTCCTTCCCAGTCCCCAGTATGTCCCTCTCCTTCCCAGCCCCCATTATGTCCCCTCTCCTTCCCAGTCCCCAGTATGTCCCACTGTCTTTCGCAGTCCCCAGTATGTCCCCTCTCCTTCCCAGTCCCAGTATGTCCCCTCTCCTTCCCAGTCCCCCGTATGTCCCTCTCCCTTCCAGTCCCCAGTATGTCCCTCTCCTTCCCAGTCCCCCGTATGTCCCTCTCCCTTCCAGTCCCCAGTATGTCCCTCTCCCTTCCAGTCCCCAGTATGTCCCCTCTCCTTCCCAGTCCCCAGTATGTCCCTCTCCCTTCCAGTCCCCAGTATGTCCCTCTCCCTTCCAGTCCCCAGTATGTCCCCTCTCCTTCCTAGTCCCCAGTATGTCCCACTGTCTTTCCTGGTTCCCAGTATGTCCCTCTCCTTCCCAGTCCCCAGTATGTCTCCTCTCCTTCCCAGTCCCCAGTATGTCACCCTCCCCAGTCCCCAGTATGTCCCTCTCCTTCCCAGTCCCCAGTATGTCAACCTTTCCCAGTCTCCAGTATGCCACCCTCTCCTTCCCAGTCCCCAGTATGTCCCCTCTCCTTCCCAGTCCCCAGTATGTCCCTCTCATTCCCAGTCCCTAGTATGTCCCCTCTCCTTCCCAGTCCCCAGTATGTCCCCTCTCCTTCCCAGTCCCCAGTATGTCCCCCTCTCCTTCCTAGTCCCCAGTATGTCCCCCTCTTCTTCCCAGTCCCCAGTATGTCCCCTCTCCTTCCCAGTCCCCAGTATGTCCCCTCTCCTTCCCAGTCCCCAGTATGTCCCCCTCTCCTTCCTAGTCCCCAGTATGTCCCCCTCTTCTTCCCAGTCCCCAGTATGTCCCCTCTTCTTCCCAGTCCCCAGTATGTCCCCTCTCCTTCCCAGTCCCCAGTATGTTCCCTCACCTTCTCAGTCTCCAGTATGTCTCCTCTCCTTCCCAGTCCCCAGTATGTCCCCTCTCCTTCCCAGTCCCCAGTATGTCCCCTCTCCTTCTTAGTCCCCAGTATGTCCCCTCTCCTTCTTAGTCCCCAGTATGTTCCCTCTCCTTCCCAGTCCCCAGTATGTCCCCTCTCCTTCCCAGTCCCCAGTATGTCCCTCTCCTTCCCAGTCCCCAGTATGTCCCCTCTCCTTCTTAGTCCCCAGTATGTCCCTCTCCTTCCTAGTCCCCAGTATGTCTCCTCCTTCCTAGTCTCCAGTATGTCCCGCTATCCTTCACAGTCCCCAGTATGTCCCCTCTCCTTCCCAGTCCCCAGTATGTCCCCCTCTCCTTCCCAGTCCCAGTATGTCCCCTCTCCTTCCCAGTCCCCAGTATGTCCCCCTCTCCTTCCCAGTCCCAGTATGTCCCCTCTCCTTCCCAGTCCCCAGTATGTCCCCCTCTCCTTCCCAGTCCCCAGTATGTCCCCTCTCCTTCCCAGTCCCAGTATGTCCCCTTCTCCTTCCTAGTCCTCAGTATGTCCCCCTCTCCTTCCCAGTCCCAGTATGTCCCCTTCTCCTTCCTAGTCCTCAGTATGTCCCCTCTCCTTCCCAGTCCTCAGTATGTCTCCCCTCCTTCCCAGTCCCCAGTATGTCCCCTCTCCTTCCCAGCCCCCGTATGTCCCCTCTCCTTCCCAGTCCCCCGTATGTCCCTCTCCCTTCCAGTCCCCAGTATGTCCCTCTCCTTCCCAGCCCCCATTATGTCTCCTCTCCTTCCCAGTCCCCAGTATGTCCCCTCTCCTTCCCAGTCCCCAGTATGTCCCTCTCCTTCCCAGCCCCCATTATGTCCCCTCTCCTTCCCAGTCCCCAGTATGTCCCACTGTCTTT
This sequence comes from Dendropsophus ebraccatus, assembly GCA_027789725.1. NCBI lineage: Eukaryota > Metazoa > Chordata > Amphibia > Anura > Hylidae > Dendropsophus > Dendropsophus ebraccatus. Next base: position 366,944 of record JAQFWZ010000028.1, read on the forward strand.
CGCAGTCCCCAGTATGTCCCCTCTCCTTCCCAGTCCCAGTATGTCCCCTCTCCTTCCCAGTCCCCCGTATGTCCCTCTCCCTTCCAGTCCCCAGTATGTCCCTCTCCTTCCCAGTCCCCCGTATGTCCCTCTCCCTTCCAGTCCCCAGTATGTCCCTCTCCCTTCCAGTCCCCAGTATGTCCCCTCTCCTTCCCAGTCCCCAGTATGTCCCTCTCCCTTCCAGTCCCCAGTATGTCCCCTCTCCTTCCCAGTCCCCAGTATGTGCCCCTCTCCTTCTCAGCCCCCAGTATGTCCCTCTCCTTCCCAGTCCCCAGTATGTCACCCTCCCCAGTCCCCAGTATGTCCCCTCTCCTTCTCAGTCCCCAGTATGGCCCAATGTCTTTCCCAGCACAACCACTTTCTTTCTCGGTCTTTATTATGGCTTCCTCTCCCTATTGTGTTTCCCCCTCACCTTCCCATTACGGCCCCTTCTGTTCCCAGTACAGTCTCTTCTCATTTCCAGTATGGTCCCTTCTCATTCCCAGTATGGTCCCTTCTCATTCCCAGTATGGTCCCTTCTCATTCCCAGTATGGTCCCTTCTCATTCCCAGTATGGTCCCTTCTCTTCTCATTTCCAGTATGGTTCCTTCTGTTCCCAGTACGGCCCCTTCTCTTTCCCAGTATGGTCCCTTCTGTTCCCAGTACAGCCCCTTCTCTTTCCCAGTACAGCCCCTTCTCTTTCCCAGTACAGCCCCTTCTCTTTCCCAGTACGGCCCCTTCTCTTTCCCAGTATGGTCCCTTCTGTTCCCAGTACAGCCCCTTCTCTTTCCCAGTACAGCCCCTTCTCTTTCCCAGTACAGCCCCTTCTCTTTCCCAGTACAGCCCCTTCTCTTTCCCAGTACGGCCTCTTCTCTTTCCCAGTATGGTCCCTTCTGTTCCCAGTACAGCCCCTTCTCTTTCCCAGTATGGCCCCTTCTCTTTCCCAGTACGGCCCCTTCTCTTTCCCAGTATGGTCCCTTCTGTTCCCAGTACAGCCCCTTCTCTTTCCCAGTACGGCTCCTTCTCTTTCCCAGTATGGTCCCTTCTGTTCCCAGTACAGCCCCTTCTCTTTCCCAGTACGGCCCCTTCTCTTTCCCAGTATGGTCCCTTCTGTTCCCAGTACAGCCCCTTCTCTTTCCCAGTACGGCTCCTTCTCTTTCCCAGTATGGTCCCTTCTGTTCCCAGTACAGCCCCTTCTCTTTCCCAGTACGGCCCCTTCTCTTTCCCAGTATGGTCCCTTCTCTTTCCCAGTATGGTCCCTTCTCATTCCCAGTATGGTCCCTTCTGTTCCCAGTACAGCCCCTTCTCTTTCCCAGTACAGCCCCTTCTCTTTCCCAGTATGGTCCATTCTGTTCCCAGTACAGCCCCTTCTCATTCCCAGTATGGTCCCTTCTCATTCCCAGTATGGTCCCTTCTGTTCCCAGTACAGCCCCTTCTCATTCCCAGTATGGTCCCTTCTGTTCCCAGTACAGCCCCTTCTCTTTCCCAGTATGGTCCCTTCTGTTCCCAGTACAGCCCCTTCTCATTCCCAGTATGGTCCCTTCTCATTCCCAGTATGGTCCCTTCTGTTCCCAGTACAGCCCCTTCTCATTCCCAGTATGGTCCCTTCTCATTCCCAGTATGGTCCCTTCTGTTCCCAGTACAGCCCCTTCTCTTTCCCAGTACGGCCCCTTCTCTTTCCCAGTATGGTCCCTTCTGTTCCCAGTACAGCCCCTTCTCTTTCCCAGTACAGCCCCTTCTCTTTCCCAGTATGGTCCCTTCTGTTCCCAGTACAGCCCCTTCTCTTTCCCAGTATGGTCCCTTCTGTTCCCAGTACAGCCCCTTCTCTTTCCCAGTACGGCCCCTTCTCTTTCCCAGTATGGTCCCTTCTGTTCCCAGTACAGCCCCTTCTCTTTCCCAGTATGGTCCCTTCTGTTCCCAGTACAGCTCCTTTGTCGGGGAGTCAGACTCTATACTTACTGGCTCCCTGAGTCTTCCTCTTGCTCCTCTTCACATGGGGATGGAGTTGCTCCTGGTCTGGTGACGTAGGGGTCAGGTGGTCTTATGCAGTCATGTGATCCTTCCTTGCAGTTTCTGCCGATGTGTTTAGTGCAGCATGCTGCGGGGGAGGGGGTCTGCACAATTAGAGGGGTTGGGAGGGGTTAAATGTGGTGTTTGGAAGGGGAGGGTTGTTGCAGGAGGAGGCAAGTTGTATGTGCTAATAATAATAATGCTTTTATTTATAATAATGCTGTTATTTGTATAGCGCACACAGATTCCGCAGCACTTTACATAGTTTCGCCAATTATTGTTCCCTGTCCCCAATAGGGCTCACCATCTAAATCCACCAATCTGTATGTTTTGTATCTGATGGGTGATACCTGGGTCGCTGGTTCTATAAGGGTTAATATGCAGTCTAGTATTTGCGAGTGTGTGTGATTGTGCATGTTTGGGTCCAGATGTTACAACCTTTTACAGGACCTCATATATCAGCTGGTGTACAGTACCTGTAGGAGCACCTCCTTACCTCGGAGGACCACTCATGTCCACTCCACCACCAATGATCTTGGATGGGACATCAGGGATACTCTCTCCTGTAAAACCTCGAAGATCTTACAATGTGGCTGCAGGAAGCGATATGTGGGCAGGATTAAGAGAACCCTCCGAATCTCCAAACACATTCTGAATATTAGGAAGGGAAACAAATCTCATCCGTTATCCTCCCATTTTACACATCACCAAAGATCCATCCAGATTACCATTCTGTGCCATCATGACGGTGGGCGAGGAGGGGACCATAGTGCCCAGATGTGGATGCTCAGGGAATCTTTGACTCTTTCATAGCTGTCATATGTTATCTGATAGTGAGGCCGGCAAAACATGGCCTGGACTAGCCACGAAGACGGGAATTCATGAATCCAGCCCAGGTTGTTAGAGTAGGAGACTGAACGACACAAGACTGGTGCTGTCCTGATGCTGGCACCCACTCCGCCAATCCTGGCCAGAAATCCAAGTCAGCTCTTCCGGACCATATCCTTTACTATGTACCAGATACTGTACAGTATTACAGAATCTAACATTTCTTCTACTTCATACTCCAACTCTCCTTGAATGATCAGCGGAGGAGGTGGAGGACTAGGTACTGGAGGTGAAGACGGTACTGCAGGTGGAGGAAGTGGAGGGCTAGGTACTGCAGGCAGAGGAGGTGGAGGACTAGGTACTGCAGGCAGAGGAGGTGGAGGACTAGGTACTGCAGGCAGAGGAGGTGGAGGACTAGGTCCTGCAGGTGGAGGACTAGGTACTGCAGGCAGAGGAGGTGGAGGACTAGGTCCTGCAGGTGGAGGACTAGGTACTGCAGGCAGAGGAGGTGGAGGACTAGGTCCTGCAGGTGGAGGACTAGGTACTGCAGGCAGAGGAGGTGGAGGACTAGGTCCTGCAGGTGGAGGACTAGGTACTGCAGGCAGAGGAGGTGGAGGACTAGGTCCTGCAGGTGGAGGACTAGGTACTGCAGGCAGAGGAGGTGGAGGACTAGGTCCTGCAGGCAGAGGAGGTGGAGGACTAGGTCCTGCAGGCGGTATGTATTTCTTTAAGAAGGATTTTTGGAATACAGGATGAAATAGAACGTGGTAATCGCAGTTTAGATGAATCTGGATTAACCGTTTCAATGCTTGGAAATAAACCTAAACTGTATATCACGTACGTAAATTTGTCTCCCACCACATAGTCTGGACCAGGACGGTGCTTATGGTTTACATATTTAGGCTATGTTCACACGCTGTGAACACCCGGCCGTTCCGTGACCCCGGCCGGGTCACGGAACGGCCGGTCTGAGCCCCGATGATCTTTCCGGCCGTGGAGCTCTGATGCGGGTGCATCAGCGTGCGCCCGCATCAGAGCTTCCCATAGCACACAGTGAAGCAAGCGGCCGGAGCCGCTCGCTTCACTGTGTGAACTGACAGGTCTTTCTGCGGCCGGAATTCACTGAATTCCGGCCGCAGAAAACTGACATGTCAGTTTTTTCCGCCGCCGCATGAGATCCCGGCCGGAGCGCATACGATGTGTGTCCGCTCCGGCTGGGATCCCATTGAAAATAAGGCTGTGTTCCACCCCTCAAAACTACGGGTGTAGTTTTACGTAGTGTGAACATAGCCTTAATTTGGGAAATAAAGAACAAGTGTGAGATGAACTGCTAGAGGATGTCTAACCAGGTGAAAGCTGAAAGAATCTCCCATACCCCAGGAGAAAGGAGTACTAAGTGAATAACAGAAGGTCGGGTCCTCAAGAGAGGATGATGGAAATGATTAATGAAATGCATAAAATCATACATGTAAGGGAGTAAAAAGGGTATCACCGGTGAAAATTAGTAATAATGTTCAAAAACAGACCAAAAAAACAAACAGGTAGATGGAAAAAATATATATGAAAGAAGAAAATATAAAATAAAATAAAAATAAAATTGAAAAAAAAAATACAAAAATAAATATAGAAAAATAAAAATGGAAAATGAAAAGAAAAAATATGAAATAGTGAAAATTTGTGTAAAAATTGTTATAAAAATTGTCTCAAAAGTTTGTGCGTACAGTAGTTCAGCAATTAATATACTGTACCATAACTTTAGCATCCATACAATCGGGACTACCGATCTCGTTGTGATGGGTGGTGTGTCCTAGAAGTGGTTGCAGACAGACAGCAATGTGTCTTGGAGGCGAGCTGTATCCACATTCAGTCTGGCTGTTGCAATGGCTGTATAATCGCCGCGGATGTTCTTGCAACAAATTAGCAGGTGAGTACAAATGTAAAACAGTCTTAAAGGGGTGCTCCAGCGTGGGGGCACTTTTTTGGGGGGGACCGGGGAGGAGGTGGCTGAAATAAAAGACGTTCACTTACCTCCCCGGTCCCAGCGGCGGGTCCCGCATCACGGCGCTCCGGTTCCCGGCCGCTTCCGGTGTCTGACGTGACGTCTCAGGTCCCCTCAGCCACTCAGTGAAGGAGGAGGGATCCAAGCGGACTTCAAATGGATCCCGCCTCCTTCACTGAGTGGCTGAGCGGCCCTGAGGCGTCACGTCTCGGGCCCGCGTCAGACACTCGGAAGCGGCCAAGGACCGGAGCGCCGTGATGTGGGACCCGCCGCCGGGTCCCCCCAAAAAAGTGCCCCCACGCTGGAGCACCCCTTTAAGATCCAACAGTCTATGATGCTTTATGCACCGCTCACCCGTTTTGGGTGGTTGCCGTGCTCACAGTGACGTCTGGTCTTGATGAAGCTGTCACGCCGTATGGTTGGTACGTCTGTGTTTTGGCGGCTCTGGAGAATCTGGAGAAAGGAGTCAAGAGAGATGATATTCTCTCCCAGTTCGAGAAGATAAATCTTGCTATAGATTTTCTTTGTGAATCTTCATGACAACAAATCAGGCTCCTTCTACCACGGATAGACAGGCTTTATAGCTAAAGCCTTGGAGGGTGACAAGCCATCCATCTATCACCTCTGCAACCTAGAATATCACCCGGGGAGGTTGGCTGCAGACCCCCTAATGGAGGAGCTATCTGACAAGAAGTGAAAGTTCCTTCCTCAGATACAAGGAGCTTGCAGGCAGTCCAAAAAGGCTAGATCCCCCATTAGAGGAAGACAATCCAGATCCTCCAATAGGGGTAGGGGGACTTTCTCCCGTAGGAGAGGTACAGGCAGATGTCCAAGGAGGGATCCAAAAAGCCTGACTTTTGACTAAAAAGATTTGCCGGTTGGCGGACGCCTTTCTTTTTTCTTGGGAGACCTGGGCTTCTGCAGTCCAAGATCCCTGGGTCGTCATCTCTATCCGGTATGGACATTATCCTCCGTGAAATCCTCTTCCCTCAGAAAGGTTTTTAAAGTTAAGAGAACTAGAAGGCGAAAAAGAAGCATTTTAGAGCATCAAGTCCTTCGTTTAATTGTTATAGAAGCTTTGAAGGAGGTTCCTCCAGAAGAGAGAGGGAAAGGGGTATACTGCCCGATTTTCTTAGTCCCAAAGTCGTCCGGTTAATAATAGATTTAAGATGTCTAAACAAATCTATTGTCAATAGAAGATTCAGAATGAAAACCATAAAGTCGGTAAAGTCTATAATCCGCTATTATCTAGACGACTGGTTGATCATGGCGCCAACTGTAGACCTCCTATGCAAGCAAACCAAGGTCATCCTGGATTTTCTCCCCCAGGAAGCCTGCTGCAGCCATAGTGCACACCACACACGCACACACACACACACACACAGCCTGCTGCAGCCATAGCACACACACACACACAGCCTGCTGCAGCCATAGCACACACACACACACACACAGCTGCAGCCATAGTGCACACACACACAGCCTGCTGCAGCCATAGCGCACACACACACAGCCTACTGCAGCCATAGTGCACACCACACACGCACACACACACACACACACAGCCTGCTGCAGCCATAGCACACACACACAGCCTGCTGCAGCCATAGCACACACACACACAGCTGCAGCCATAGTGCACACCACACACACGCACACAACCTGCTGCAGCCATAGCACATACACACACACACAGCCTGCTGCAGCCATAGCACACACACACAGCTGCAGCCATAGTGCACACCACACACGCACACACACACAGCTGCAGCCATAGTGCACACCACACACACACAGCCTGCTGCAGCCATAGCACACACACACACAGCCTGCTGCAGCCATAGCGCACACACACAGCTGCAGCCATAGTGCACACCACACACACACACACAGCCTGCTGCAGCCATAGCACACACACACACACACAGCCTGCTGCAGCCATAGCACACACACAGCTGCAGCCATAGTGCACACCACACACACACACACACAGCCTTCTGCAGCCATAGCACACACACACAGCCTGCTGCAGCCATAGCACACACACACACAGCTGCAGCCATAGCACACACACACACACACAGCCTACTGCAGCCATAGCACACACACACACACACACAGCTGCAGCCATACTGCACACCACACACACACACACAGCCTGCTGCAGCCATAGCGCACACACACAAACACACACACAGCCTGCTGCAGCCATAGCACACACACACACACACAGCCTACTGCAGCCATAGTGCACACCACACACGCACACACACACAGCCTGCTGCAGCCACAGCACACACACAGCCTGCTGCAGCCATAGCACACACACACAGCTGCAGCCATAGTGCACACCACACACACACACACACACAGCCTGCTGCAGCCACAGCACACACACACAGCCTGCTGCAGCCATAGTGTACACCACACACGCACACACACACACACACACAGCCTGCTGCAGCCATAGCACACACACACACACAGCTGCAGCCATAGTGCACACCACACACACACACACAGCCTGCTGCAGCCATAGCGCACACACACACACACACAGCCTGCTGCAGCCATAGCACACACACACACAGCCTACTGCAGCCATAGTGCACACCACACGCACACACACACAGCCTGCTGCAGCCATAGCACACACAAACACAGCCTGCTGCAGCCATAGCACACACACACAGCTGCAGCCATAGTGCACACCACACACGCACACACACACAGCCTGCTGCAGCCACAGCACACACACACACAGCCTGCTGCAGCCATAGTGTACACCACACACGCACACACACACACACAACCTGCTGCAGCCATAGCACACACACACACACACACACACACACACAGCCTGCTGCAGCCATAGCACACACACACAGCTGCAGCCATAGTGCACACCACACACGCACACGCACACACACACAGCCTGCTGCAGCCACAGCACACACACACACAGCCTGCTGCAGCCATAGTGTACACCACACACGCACACACACACACACAACCTGCTGCAGCCATAGCACACACACACACACACACACAGCCTGCTGCAGCCATAGCACACACACACAGCTGCAGCCATAGAACACTGAAGAAAAACACACAATCTTCTCCCAGAGAGAAAACCCCACACTGAGGACAGAGGTTACTGCTACACTACTTATGTCTTCTCCTCCTCCTCTATATTACACAGGATATCTCCATATTACACTGCTGCTCATATACAGTCATCCAGCATCCAGGAAGAGACCAGCACAGATCTCCCCCCACACAATGGACTCTTCCAGCTCAGAAACAAACTGCCAAATAGTGACCCACAACTTTTCCCTGACCACCCTTATGTAATAGGGCCAGTGTCCTATTACTGATATATTCCCCGACCACCCTTATGTAATAGGGCCAGTGTCCTATTACTGATATATTCCCCGACCACCCTTATGTAATAGGGCCAGTGTCCTATTACTGATATATTCCCCGACCACCCTTATCTAATAGGGCCAGTGTCCTATTACTGATATATTCCCTGACCACCCTTATGTAATAGGGCCAGTGTCCTATTACTGATATATTCCCCGACCACCCTTATGTAATAGAGCCAGTGTCCTATTACTGATATATCCCCCGACCACCCTTATGTAATAGGACCAGTGTCCTATTACTGATATATACCCCGACCACCCTTATGTAATAGGGCCAGTGTCCTATTACTGATATATACCCCGACCACCCTTATGTAATAGGGCCAGTGTCCTATTACTGATATATTCCCGACCACCCTTATGTAATAGGGCCAGTGTCCTATTACTGATATATCCCCCGCCCACCCTTATGTAAGAGGGCCAGTGTCCTATTACTGATATATCCCCCGACCACCCTTATGTAATAGGGCCAGTGTCCTATTACTGATATATTCCCTGACCACCCTATCTAATAGGGCCAGTGTCCTATTACTGATATATTCCCCGACCACCCTTATGTAATAGAGCCAGTGTCCTATTACTGATATATCCCCCGACCACCCTTATGTAATAGGACCAGTGTCCTATTACTGATATATTCCCGACCACCCTTATCTAATAGGGCCAGTGTCCTATTACTGATATATACCCGACCGCCCTGATGTAATAGGGCCAGTGTCCTATTACTGATATATACCCCGACCACCCTTATATAATAGGGCCAGTGTCCTATTACTGATGTATTCCCCGACCACCCTTATGTAATAGGGCCAGTGTCCTATTACTGATATATTCCCCGACCACCCTTATGTAATAGGGCCAGTGTCCTATTACTGATATATTCCCCGACCACCCTTATGTAATAGGGCCAGTGTCCTATTACTGATATGTTCCCGACCACCCTTATGTAATAGGGCCAGTGTCCTATAACTGATATATTCCCCGACCACCCTTATGTAATAGGGCCAGTGTCCTATAATTGATATATTCCCGACCACCCTTATGTAATAGGGCCAGTGTCCTATTACTGATATATCCCCCGACCACCCTTATGTAATAGGGCCAGTGTCCTATTACTGTATTACTGATATATTCCCCGACCACCCTTATGTAATAGGGCCAGTGTCCTATAATTGATATATTCCCGACCACCCTTATGTAATAGGGCCAGTGTCCTATAACTGATATATTCCCCGACCACCCTTATGTAATAGGGCCAGTGTCCTATAATTGATATATTCCCGACCAGCCTTATGTAATAGGGCCAGTGTCCTATAACTGATATATTCCCCGACCACCCTTATGTAATAGGGCCAGTGTCCTATTACTGATATATTCCCCGACCACCCTTATGTAATAGGGCCAGTGTCCTATTACTGATATATTCCCCGACCACCCTTATATAATAGGGCCAGTGTCCTATTACTGATGTATTCCCCGACCACCCTTATGTAATAGGGCCAGTGTCCTATTACTGATATATTCCCCGACCACCCTTATGTAATAGGGCCAGTGTCCTATTACTGATATATTCCCCGACCACCCTTATGTAATAGGGCCAGTGTCCTATTACTGATATGTTCCCGACCACCCTTATGTAATAGGGCCAGTGTCCTATAACTGATATATTCCCCGACCACCCTTATGTAATAGGGCCAGTGTCCTATAATTGATATATTCCCGACCACCCTTATGTAATAGGGCCAGTGTCCTATTACTGATATATCCCCCGACCACCCTTATGTAATAGGGCCAGTGTCCTATTACTGTATTACTGATATATTCCCCGACCACCCTTATGTAATAGGGCCAGTGTCCTATAATTGATATATTCCCGACCACCCTTATGTAATAGGGCCAGTGTCCTATTACTGATATATTCCCCGACCACCCTTATCTAATAGGGCCAGTGTCCTATAATTGATATATTCCCGACCACCCTTATGTAATAGGGCCAGTGTCCTATTACTGATATATTCCCCGACCACCCTTATGTAATAGGGCCAGTCTCCTATTACTGATATATCCCCCCCAACCACCCTTATGTAATAGGGCCAGTGTCCTATTACTGATATATCCCCCGACCACCCTTATGTAATAGGGCCAGTGTCCTATTACTGATATATTCCCCGACCACCCTTATCTAATAGGGCCAGTGTCCTATTACTGATATATTCCCCGACCACCCTTATGTAATAGGGCCAGTGTCCTATAATTGATATATTCCCTGACCACCCTTGTGTAATAGGGCCAGTGTCCTATTACTGATATATTCCCCGACCACCCTTATGTAATAGGGCCAGTGTCCTATTACTGATATATTCCCCGACCACCCTTATGTAATAGGGCCAGTGTCCTATAACTGATATATTCCCCGACCACCCTTATGTAATAGGGCCAGTGTCCTATTACTGATATATCCCCCGACCACCCTTATGTAATAGGGCCAGTGTCCTATTACTGATATATCCCCCGACCACCCTTATGTAATAGGGCCAGTGTCCTATTACTGATATATTCCCCGACCACCCTTATGTAATAGGGCCAGTGTCCTATTACTGATATATTCCCTGACCACCCTTATGTAATAGGGCCAGTGTCCTATAACTGATATATTCCCGACCACCCTTATGTAATAGGGCCAGTGTCCTATAACTGATATATTCCCCGACCCCCCTTATGTAATAGGTCCAGTGTCCTATTACTGATATATACCCCGACCACCCTTATGTAATAGGGCCAGTGTCCTATTACTGATATATTCCCCGACCACCCTTATGTAATAGGGCCAGTCTCCTATTACTGATATATCCCCCCCGACCACCCTTATGTAATAGGGCCAGTGTCTTATTAGAATGTTGCTCATAATATATATTCATGATCAAAACTTGTAAAATTCATATCAAAATTCAATTCTACATTTTTTAAAGATTTTTTAAAGCTGGAGTCGGAGTCGGTACATTTTTTCCAGCCAAAACTATCTCCGACTCCGACTCCAGGACTCTGACTCCGACTGCACAGCCCTGCTTCGGACCAGATATGTAATTGGGCTACATGGTTCTCTCCACTCACCTTTGTCAAACACTACAGGATTGAATCCTTACTCTCTAAGCAAACTTACCTACATTCTGTAACAGCACAGAGCCTCCCTATAGGGGGTTATCCTTGCTAGATCCCCATCTGTTGTGCTGCCAATATGGACGTCAGGGAAGTTAACATTTGGAATATTAATGTGTTTTACTATTGGCAGCACAAGAGTCCCACCCTATGCATATCCCAATGTACTCAGTGGGATGTTGTTGGGGGAGGCTAGTTATACCAGAGGGGGTGGAGCCTTGTTTATTTTTTAACTCATTAAAATATTCCCTTGTCCATATGGTACACAGGGGAGACACCCCATCTGTTGTGCTGCCAATAGAACTCAGGGAAAACACATTAACATTCTAAATGTTAACTTCCTGCAGAACATACAGCAGATGATAAGTACTGGAAGATTGGAGATTTTTTTTTATATAGAAGTCATTTACAAATTTCTACAGGAACAAGCAAAGACAGTGCTCCATGGTGTAGAAGTATGAAGGAGAAGAATACAGAGGTAAAGGTGGACTCCCTCACTACTCTCACTACAACGTATGCAGGACTATGGGACCCCCGCCCTCCTGGACTATGGGACCCCCGCCCTCCTGGACTATGGGACCCTCGCCCTCCTGGACTATGGGACCCCCGCCCTCCTGGACTATGGGACCCCCGCCCTCCTGGACTATGGGACCCCCGCCCTCCTGGACTATGGGACCCCCGCCCTCCTGGACTATGGGACCCCGCCCTCCTGGACTATGGGACCCTCGCCCTCCTGGACTATGGGACCCCCGCCCTCCTGGACTATGGGACCCCCGCCCTCCTGGACTATGGGACCCCCGCCCTCCTGGACTATGGGACCCCCGCCCTCCTGGACTATGGGACCCCCGCCCTCCTGGACTATGGGACCCCCGCCCTCCTGGACTATGGGACCCCCGCCCTCCTGGACTATGGGACCCCCGCCCTCCTGTGACCCCTACAATGGGAGAAACAGCAACCAAACCTCCAATCCGCCTGATCCAAATCCCAAGTGAGTAGGTGCAGGTCGTCCACCACAAGGGACAGATAATGAGGAACACCTGAGGAAGAGGTCTCTGCGGAAACACGTTGGGCTTTTACCCTTGTGCGTATTGTTTGGCTAGTTAATTCTTCCATCTGATCTGGCCCTTGTGGTGGACGACCTGCGCCTCCTCACCTGGGTTTTGGATCAGGTGGGTTGGACGGGTGGCTGCTGTTTACACATTTCTGCCACCAGTTGATTTGAAAAAAAACATTTTTTTGTGAACAACCCCTTTAAGAACAAATGATCAGTGTGTGTGAAATCTGACGGCATGTCCGTTCTCTCCTCAGTATTAGGGTATAAACCCACACACCGTATACGCAGCAGATGTGATGGTGAAGATTTGATGCTGTGTTCAGTTATTTAGATCTAATCTGCTGCGTATTTGCTGCGTATTTGCTGCGTATTTGCTGCGTATCGTAGTAGTAAATACGCTGCGTATACGGTGTGTGGGTTTGTACCCTTACTCAGTTTGGATGACAGACACAACGGAGCACAAGCTGCCCGGCACCCCAGTCCTGTGAGAAAGCTGAAGGCCCTGCTAAGCCCACATAGACGGAAGTGGTGTGATGTCCAGCAGCTATCTGCACCCTGAGTCACCACTAGGGGGGGCCGTGTGACACGCATCAACCGTATCAGAGGAAAACCAGATGTGTAAGGATAGAACTACAGACGGTTCCTCAGAGAACGGACGGATCCCACACAGTCCAGCTGGTCACGCGGTACTAGCAGTAGAGAAAACAACAAGAGGGGCGCCGGCCAGGGCAGTAACATCAGCAAAAGAAGACAGAAACAGATGGACCATGGGAACAACACTCACCAGACTTTACTATCAAAGTGTCACTGTGGTCAGAGAGACCTGGGAGTTATAGAGAGTCATAGAGACATCATAGAGACCTAAGAATCAGAGAGACATCATAGAGACCTGGGAGTCATAGAGACATCATAGAGACCTGAGAATCAGAGAGACATCATAGAGACCTGGAAATCATAAAGATCTGAGAATCATAGAGACCTGGGAGTCAGAGAGACGTCATAGAGATCTGAGAGTCATAGAGACCTGGAAATCATAAAGATCTGAGAATCATAGAGACCTGGGAGTCAGAGAGACGTCATAGAGATCTGAGAGTCATAGAGACCTGGGAGTCATATAGATCTGAGAGTCATAGAGACCTGGGAGTCATAGAGATCTGAGAATCATAGAGACCTGGGAGTCAGAGAGACGTCATAGAGATCTGAGAGTCATAGAGACCTGGGAGTCATAAAGATCTGAGAGTCATAGAGACCTGGGAGTCATAAAGATCTGAGAATCATAGAGAACTGGGAGTCATAGAGACCTGAGAGTCATAGAGACTTGGGAGTCATAGAGACATCAAAGAGACCTGGGAGTCATAAAGATCTGAGAATCATAGAGAACTGAGAGTCATAAAGATCTGAGAGTCATAGAGACTTGGGAGTCATAGAGACCCGGGAGTCAGAGAGACGTTATAGAGATCTGAGAGTCATAGAGACCTGGTAGTCATAGAGACGCTACAGAGACCTGGGAGTCACAGACACTTGGGAGTCATAGAGATCTGAGAGTCATAGAGACCTGGGAGTCATAGAGACCTGGGAGTCATAGAGACGTCATAGAGACTTAGGAGTCATAGAGACCTGGTAGTCATAGAAAAGCTATGGAGACCTGGGAGTCACAGACACTTGGGAGTCATAGAGATCTGAGAGTCATAGAGATCTGGGAGTCATAGAGATCTGGGAGTCATAGAGACGTCATAGAGACTTAGGAGTCATAGAGATCTGACAGTCATAGAGACTTGGGAGTCATAGAGACCTGGTAGTCATAGAGACCTGGTAGTCATAGAGATCTGGGAGTCATAGAGACGTCATAGAGACCTGGTAGTCATAGAGATCTAAGAGTCATAGAGACGTCATAGAGACCTGGGAGTCATAGAGACTTGGGAGTCATAGAGACCTGGTAGTTATAGAGACGCTATAGAGACCTAGGAGTCACAGAGACTTGGGAGTCATAGAGATCTGAGAGTCATAGAGACCTGAAAGTTATAGAGAGTCATAGAGACATCATAGAGACCTGAGAATCAGAGAGACATATTGGGAGTCATAGAGATCTGGGAGTCTGAGATATTATAGAAACCTGGGAGTCATAGAGACTTGGGAGTCATAAAGATCTGAGAGTCATAGAGACTTGGGAGTCACAGAGACGTCATAGAGAACTGGGAGTCACAGAGACGTCATAGAGACCTGGGAGTCATAAAGATCTGGTAGTCATAGAGACCTGGTAGTCATAAAGATCTAAGAGTCATAGAGACCTGGGAGTCATAAAGATCTAAGAGTCATAGAGACTTGGGAGTCATAGAGATCTGAGATTTATAGAGACTTGGGAGTCATAGAGACATCCAAGAGACCTGAGAGTCACAGAGACGTCATAAAGAGTCATAGAGGAATCATAGAGACCTGGGAGTCATAGAGATCTGAGAGTCATAGAGACCTGGGAGTCAGAGAGACGTCATAGAGATCTGAGAGTCATAGAGACCTGGTAGTCATAGAGACGCTACAGAGACCTGGGAGTCACAGACACTTGGGAGTCATAGAGATCTGAGAGTCATAGAGATCTGGGAGTCATAGAGACCTGGGAGTCATAGAGATCTGGGAGTCATAGAGACGTCATAGAGACCTGAGAATCAGAGAGACATATTGGGAGTCATAGAGATCTGGGAGTCTGAGATATTATAGAAACCTGGGAGTCATAGAGACTTGGGAGTCATAAAGATCTGAGAGTCATAGAGACTTGGGAGTCACAGAGACGTCATAGAGAACTGGGAGTCACAGAGACGTCATAGAGACCTGGGAGTCATAAAGATCTGGTAGTCATAGAGACCTGGTAGTCATAAAGATCTAAGAGTCATAGAGACCTGGGAGTCATAAAGATCTAAGAGTCATAGAGACCTGGGAGTCATAAAGATCTGAGATTTATAGAGACTTGGGAGTCATAGAGACCTGAGAGTCACAGAGACGTCATAAAGAGTCATAGAGGAATCATAGAGACCTGGGAGTCATAGAGATCTGAGAGTCATAGAGACCTGGGAGTCAGAGAGACGTCATAGAGATCTGAGAGTCATAGAGACCTGGTAGTCATAGAGACGCTACAGAGACCTGGGAGTCACAGACACTTGGGAGTCATAGAGATCTGAGAGTCATAGAGATCTGGGAGTCATAGAGACCTGGGAGTCATAGAGATCTGGGAGTCATAGAGATCTGGGAGTCATAGAGACGTCATAGAGACTTGGGAGTCATAGAGATCTGGTAGTCATAGAGATCTGGGAGTCATAGAGACTTGGGAGTCATAGAGACCTGGTAGTCATAGAGATCTGGGAGTCATAGAGACCTGGGAGTCATAGAGACCTGGGAGTCATAGAGACGTCATAGAGACTTGGGAGTCATAGAGATCTGGTAGTCATAGAGACCTGGGAGTCATAGAGACTTGGGAGTCATAGAGACCTGGTAGTCATAGAGACACTACAGAGACCTGGGAGTCACAGACACTTGGGAGTCATAGAGATCTGAGAGTCATAGAGATCTGGGAGTCATAGAGACCTGGGAGTCATAGAGATCTGGGAGTCATAGAGACGTCATAGAGACTTGGGAGTCATAGAGATCTGGTAGTCATAGAGACGTCATAGAGACTTGGGAGTCATAGAGATCTGGTAGTCATAGAGATCTGGGAGTCATAGAGACCTGGTAGTCATAGAGATCTGGGAGTCATAGAGACCTGGGAGTCATAGAGACTTGGGAGTCATAGAGACCTGGTAGTCATAGAGATCTGGGAGTCATAGAGACCTGGGAGTCATAGAGACCTGGGAGTCATAGAGACGTCATAGAGACTTGGGAGTCATAGAGATCTGGGAGTCATAGAGACTTGGGAGTCATAGAGACCTGGTAGTCATAGAGATCTGGGAGTCATAGAGACTTGGGAGTCATAGAGATCTGACAGTCATAGAGACTTGGGAGTCATAGAGACCTAGTAGTCATAGAGACCTGGTAGTCATAGAGATCTGGGAGTCATAGAGACGTCATAGAGACCTGGTAGTTATAGAGACGCTATAGAGACCTGCAGGGCCGGACTGCTACTGTCATTTCAGAGCACTCAGGTCACTTACCGTATGGGGAAAATGTTATGATAAAATGTCACACAGACACTACTAAAGGCCCCATATACCGTATAATCTGGACATACCGGGAGCTACAACTCCCAACAGTTCCTAAAGGTTTAAAGCTGTCAGGGCATGCTGGGAGGTGTAGTTCACATTGTGTGTTATTTTTTAATCCTAGGGGTCCAGCCTCCTGCTTCACTTTAGTAATATGATCTCTTTATTTTTATGCTAAATTTTTTAACATTTCCTACCAGCTCCTAACTAGTAGTACTGCATGCACTGCTCCTCGTGAACTGGGCGCTTGTAACAAAGGTGGCGCCAATCACGACACGGCGGCACTGAGGAAGTGAGGGGCGGCGCTGGGGACGTGAGGGCAGTGCTGGGGACGTTAGGGCGGTGCTAGGGATGTTAGGGCGGTGCTGGGGACATGAGGGCGGTGCTGGGGACGTTAGGGTGGTGCTAGGGATGTTAGGGCGGTGCTAGGGACGTGAGGGCGGTGCTGGGGACATGAGGGCGGTGCTGGGGACATGAGGGCGGTGCTGGGGATGTGAGGGCAGCGCTGGGGACGTTAGGGCGGTGCTAGGGATGTTAGGGCGGTGCTGGGGACATGAGGGCGGTGCTGGGGACGTTAGGGTGGTGCTAGGGATGTTAGGGCGGTGCTAGGGACGTGAGGGCGGTGCTGGGGACATGAGGGCGGTGCTGGGGACATGAGGGCGGTGCTGGGGATGTGAGGGCAGCGCTGGGGACGTTAGGGCGGTGCTAGGGATGTTAGGGCGGTGCTGGGGACATGAGGGCGGTGCTGGGGACGTTAGGGTGGTGCTAGGGATGTTAGGGCGGTGCTAGGGACGTGAGGGCGGTGCTGGGGACATGAGGGCGGTGCTGGGGATGTGAGGGCGGTGCTGGGGACGTGAGGGCGGTGCTGGGGACATGAGGGCGGTGCTGGGGATGTGAGGGCAGCGCTGGGGACGTTAGGGTGGTGCTGGGGACGTGAGGGCAGCGCTGGGGACGTTAGGGCGGTGCTGGGGACATGAGGGCAGCGCTGGGGACGTTAGGGCGGTGCTGGGGACATGAGGGCAGCGCTGGGGACGTTAGGGCGGTGCTGGGGACATGAGGGCAGCGCTGGGGACGTTAGGGCGGTGCTGGGGACATGAGGGCAGCGCTGGGGACGTTAGGGCAGCGCTGGGGACATGAGGGCAGCGCTGGGGACATGAGGGCAGCGCTGGGGACGTTAGGGTGGTGCTGGGGATGTGAGGGCAGCGCTGGGGACGTGAGGGCAGCGCTGGGGACATGAGGGCGGTGCTGGGGATGTGAGGGCGGTGCTGGGGACGTGAGGGCGGTGCTGGGGACATGAGGGCGGTGCTGGGGACATGAGGGCGGTGCTGGGGATGTGAGGGTGGTGCTGGGGACATGAGGGCAGCGCTGGGGACGTTAGGGCAGCGCTGGGGACATGAGGGCAGCGCTGGGGACATGAGGGCACCGCTGGGGACATGAGGGCAGCGCTGGGGACGTTAGGACAGCGCTGGGGACATGAGGGCAGCGCTGGGGACGTTAGGGCAGCGCTGGGGACATGAGGGCAGCGCTGGGGACGTTAGGGCAGCGCTGGGGACATGAGGGCAGCGCTGGGGACATGAGGGCACCGCTGGGGACATGAGGGCAGCGCTGGGGACATGAGGGCAGCGCTGGGGACATGAGGGCAGCGCTGGGGACGTTAGGGCAGCGCTGGGGACATGAGGGCAGCGCTGGGGACGTTAGGGCAGCGCTGGGGACGTTAGGGCAGCGCTGGGGACATGAGGGCAGCGCTGGGGACGTTAGGGCGGTGCTAGGGACATGAGGGCAGCACTGAGGAAGTGAGGGCAGCGCTGGGGACGTTAGGGCAGCGCTGGGGACATGAGGGCAGCGCTGGGTAGGTGAGAGCAGCGCTGGGGACGTTAGGGCGGCACTGGAAACGTAAGGGCAGCGCTGGGGACGTTAGGGCGGCACTGGAAACGTAAGGGCAGCGCTGGGGATGTGAAAGCGGCACTAGGGACATTAGAGCAACGCTGGGGATGTTAGAGCAACGCTGGGGACGTAAGGACATGTCACAGCAGGCGACTAGGAAGAAGAGGAGGCCGAACTGCACTGCAAAGGGAGACAGACAGCCTGTAAACTCCTGATGCTGCACAGCCAATCCCGCAGCTGTGCAGAGTTGGGGGGTGGAGTAGCCGGGCATGGGGAGGGCAGGACCGGCCCATGGAGGTGCCAGAGATGCTCTATGACCAGTCCGGCGTTGGAGACCTGAGAGTCATGGAGACCAGGGGGTTATAGAGACATCATGGAGACCTAAGGGTCATAGAGACATCATGGAGACCTGGGGGTTATAGAGACATCATGGAGACCTAAGGGTCATAGAGACATCATGGAGACCTGGGGGTTATAGAGACATCATAGAGTCCTGGGGGTCATGGAGACCTGAGGGTCATAGAGACATCATGGAGACCTGGGGGTCATAGAGACATCATGGAGACCTGGGGGTCATAGAGACATCATGGAGACCTGGGGGTCATAGAGACATCATGGAGACCTGGGGGTCATAGAGACATCATGGAGACCTGGGGGTCATAGAGACATCATGGAGACCTGGGGGTCATAGAGACATCATGGAGACATGTGACAAATGTTTTGATAGCTCTGGGTCGGAGTTTTCACACCTGTACTGATGAGGAGAACGAGAGGACCGCGCTGCAGCACATCCACTGTCCGCTCATTTAGAAAAACATCTAGTAATGGAGCTCTATGGAGCCTGACTCTTTTTTCTGACTGGGAGAGGATGTGCTGCAGCGAGGTCCTCTCCCGGCTCGTTCTCCTGATGAGTACAGGTGTGATCCCTCAGGCACTTCTGACCAGTCTCTATCCCATGAGAAGGAGCAGACTCTGCAGCATCCAGACTATACGCTTGATTGCAGACCCCAGTAGAGCCGGTTAGGCCCACACTCCTTGTCACACGTCCCTGCTGAGGGTGGTGGAAACGTCGCTCTACCTGGATATACAAAAAAGCTTTTCTGAAGATTTCCTGGATGCTGCGGCGTCTCCTCCTCCTCATCTTCTGCTCATTTCTGATTTACATTATTTTTACTAATTTTACATTTTGTAATAAAGAAAATCAATTAACATAGATCAAGAAAATTAGGAGGAACACTTAGGCCTAAGAACATAATACCTGTTTATATATCACAAGCTCCCACCATAGCTACAGCATGTACCTTTCATGTCCAGCCCCTCAACCAACCAATCATCTCTCCCACCGTCTGGGAATTGGGAGTACCAGCGAGGTCAGCATCTTCAATGTCACCCCTGCCCGTCCCGAGCTGCTCCTCGGCTGCTGTTGTTATTATGTCTCTATGACACATCAAACGTTTCTTGTAGCGACAATGACATTTTAAGTGTAAAGTGGGGGTCTTAAGGCTGGATTCTTCGGAGAAGGTTCGAAGACCAGCCTGAGAACTACAGAGGGTGGAGAGGTGCCATTCATCAGGTGTAATCGGGAGCTTGGCCCATAGTCTACAGAGACTCTGATCTGTCCACATTGATAATGCAGCCGCAGACCTCACCACCGCTTGGGAGAGACCAGACAGAACCTATGGCAGTCCTAAAGCAATAGAGAAGGTTCTGCTGAAATGGCTGCAAGGTTTCCGAGAGCGCATTGACCAACTCCCAGAACTCCAGCTGACCAAGGAAGACACTGACCAAGCCGGGTAACTGGAGACTGCTCAAGGGCTACAGCAAGTTGTTTCCAAACCCCCATACATTACTCAGACCAATGGACTGCTTCGATTCCTCCTGAGTATGACAGCCCAGACTGTGACTACAGAAGCCTAAGAGGTCCTGCACCAGTCAAGAAGACTGATGTTCTTCCTATACCCATATCCACTCCAAGGGAACCAACGTGAGACGGTTGTGACCCCTAATCACCTCTGTCCTATTTATAAGAACCCCCAATTCCATGAAGAAGTGCATTGGCTTTGTGGAGAAACCTCTCCAAGAATGCAGGGAGCCTCTATAGAAGGTTTTGGTGAGGGTCACATTCTGAACATCTACTAAACCTGGTGCTAGAGACTGTAATATTGTTATTAAGGCCACAGTGTATAGCTAAGAAGACCATGCACAAGATCGTCATCCATCACAACCTGGTCGTACACCACCTAAAAACTGCCCTTCTTCAGCAAATCCTATCACAGTGCTCCTCATGTACAAAAGTCCATGGAGAAGACCATTGTGACCAGTCCTGCACAAAGATATGCCCCCAGTCATCAGCCAGAAAAGACGGTGAAGTTGTCCACCATCCCGGACGACCAGAGCAACCGAGAACGCTGATCTGTCTAAAGCCCCTATTCCACGGGTGGGGTCTTTCCCCACTCACGGCCGCTGCTATTCTACGCGGCAGCAGCGAGCGGGTGAGTCCGGGGAGAGCTGCCGGGGGGCTGCCCGAGTGATTGCTAGATCGTCCGGGCAGCCCATAGCATACAGCAGCGTCTGCTGCCGACGCTCCTATTTCACAGAGCGCCCGCAGCAGATCGTTGCTGTTATCAGTCGCAATGGCCGAGTACGGCCGATAATCGTTCCGTGGAATAGGACCTTTACTTAAGGGGGGTGTTTGCCCATGTACCTTGGGAACCGGTAGTGGTGTTACAGAGGTCTCAGGGACAAGAGCCAGTGGCCTCAGGGCAGCTTCTCAAAGGCAGCCGGGAGATACCCGTGGTCACTATGTGTCTGCAGGCAAGGATCGAAAAATCGTTACTATGTTACTATGTTGCGGCATCAATCATGATACATATCCAGAGATGCCCCCGAGCAGCCGGAGCAGATTTGTTGCACCAGCCTTGATAATTGTTGCCCAGAATACAGAGAAGATGACTCCACCAGCAGGGCAGCACCTTCACCGTCCGTTCTCCAAGAACCAAACTACTGACAGTCCAGAGCGGCAGTCAGTAGGAAACCAGAGCTGGAGAAAGGCCTCAGCGAGTGATACATGGGCCAGGTTAGGGCCCGCCCAGCAGACACTTGAATAG
The DNA here is from genome assembly GCA_027789725.1 of Dendropsophus ebraccatus. Classification (NCBI taxonomy): domain Eukaryota; kingdom Metazoa; phylum Chordata; class Amphibia; order Anura; family Hylidae; genus Dendropsophus; species Dendropsophus ebraccatus. The sequence goes on from JAQFWZ010000028.1 coordinate 388,612, forward strand.
ACTGGAGACGTCCACAGGACACTTGAGAAGAATATAATTTAAAGTATATGGTGCAGGGGATCTCTCCTATCCATGTGACCTCATTCTCGAGGAATGTCTCTCGGTTGTGGGGCGGCAGCTGATCCCACAGGACACAGTCGGGCTCTGGGTGTGTCGGGGTAAAGTGTGAACAGATGTTGGTTTATTCGCTCCATGTGCTGGAATGTAGATTGTTACTCCAGGTGGAGCAGCCGCCCTCCTCATGTTCCATCAGGGCTGCATGTGCTGCCCGCTATCCTGCCATCTGTAGCCTACATTGCTGGTATATATTAGCATCCGGTCTGCTGTGCTATCTGACAGCTGCTATTACTGCTCCTCCATCTTTCCTAGAGTCCTGAATGGTAAATCCTCCGAGCCCATGGCGGACTAACACTCAGCACCACATGGAGACAGGATCCTGGACCCTCTAATACCTGCAGCCCCCCAGATGGTGCAGTGTGAGTGCCGTCCCCCCCAGTGATGGTGCAGTGTGCGTGCCGTCCCCCCCCCCCCCAGTGATGGTGCAGTGTGAGTGCCGTCCCCCCCCCCCAGTGATGGTGCAGTGTGAGTGCCGCCCCCCCCCCAGTGATGGTGCAGTGTGAGTGCCGTCCCCCCCCCCCCCCAGTGATGGTGCAGTGTGAGTGCCGTCCCCCCCCCCCAGTGATGGTGCAGTGTGAGTGCCGTCCCCCCCCCCCAGTGATGGTGCAGTGTGAGTGCCCCCCCCCCCCCAGTGATGGTGCAGTGTGAGTGCCGCCCCCCCAGATGGTGCAGTGTGAGTGCCGCCCCCCAGATGGTGCAGTGTGAGTGCTGGCCCCCAGTTATGGTGCAGTGTGAGTGCCGCCCCCCCCCCCCCAGTGATGGTGCAGTGTGAGTGCCGCCCCCCCAGTGATGGTGCAATGTGAGTGCCGCCCCCCCCCCCCCCCAGTTATGGTGCAGTGTGAGTGCCGCCCCCCCCCCCCCCAGTGATGGTGCAGTGTGAGTGCCGCCCCCCAGTGATGGTGCAATGTGAGTGCCGCCCCCCCCCCCCCCAGTTATGGTGCAGTGTGAGTTCCCCCCCACCACCACCAGTGATGGTGCAGTGTGAGTGCCGCCCCCCCAGATGGTGCAATGTGAGTGCCGTCCCCCCCCCCAGTGATGGTGCAGTGAGAGTGCTGGCCCCCAGTAATGGTGCAGTGTGGGTTTCCCCCACCACCACCACTAGTGATGGTGCAGTGTGAGTGCCGCCCCCCCCCCCCCCAGTGATGGTGCAGTGTGAGTGCTGGCCCCCAGTTATAGTGCAGTGTGAGGCCCCCCCCCCCCCCCAGTGATGGTGCAGTGTGAGTGCCGCCCCCCCCAGATGGTGCAATGTGAGTGCCGTCCCCCGCCAGTGATGGTGCAGTGTGAGTGCCTCCCCCGCCAGTGATGGTGCAGTGTGAGTGCCTCCCCCCCCCCCCCCACCAGTGATGGTGCAGTGTGAGTGCCCCCCCCCCAGTGATGGTGCAGTGTGAGTGCCTCCCCCCCCCCAGTGGTGGTGCAGTGTGAGTCCCCCCCCCCCCCCCCAGTGATGGTGCAGTGTGAGTCGTCCCCCCCCCCCCCCAGTGATGGTGCAGTGTGAGTGCCGGGCCCCAGTGATGGTGCAGTGTGAGTTCCCCCCCCCCCAGTGATGGTGCAGTGTGAGTGCCCCCCCCCCCCCCCCCCCCCAGTGATGGTGCAGTGTGAGTGCTGGGCCCCAGTGATGGTGCAGTGTGAGTGCCCCCCCCCCCCCCCCCCCCCCCCCCCCCCCCCCGTGATGGTGCAGTGTGAGTGCCGCCGCCGCCCCCCCGCCCAATGATGGTGCAGTGTGAGTGCCCCTTTCTCGGTGATGGTGCAGTGTGAGTGCCGCCCCTCAGTGATGGTGCAGTGTGAGTGCTGTCCCCCAGTAATGGTGCAGTGTGTGCGCCGCCCCTCAGTGATGGTGCAGTGTGTGCGCCGCCCCTCAGTGATGGTGCAGTGTGAGTGCCTCTCCTCGGTGATGGTGCAGTGTGAGTGCCGCCCCTCAGTGATGGTGCAGTGTGAGTGCCTCTCCTCGGTGATGGTGCAGTGTGAGTGCCCCTTTCTCGGTGATGGTGCAGTGTGAGTGCCGCCCCTCAGTGATGGTGCAGTGTGAGTGCCTCTCCTCGGTGATGGTGCAGTGTGAGTGCCCCTTTCTCGGTGATGGTGCAGTGTGAGTGCCCTCCCTCAGTAATGGTGCAGTGTGAGTGCCGTCCCTCCGAGCCCATGGTGAACTAACACTCAGCACCACATGGAGACAGGATCCTGGACCCTCTAATACCTGCAGCCCCCCAGATGGTGCAGTGTGAGTGCCGCCCCCCCCCAGTGATGGTGCAGTGTGAGTGCCGCCCCCCCCAGATGGTGCAATGTGAGTGCCATCCCCCCCCAGATGGTGCAATGTGAGTGCCGTCCCCCCCAGTTATGGTGCAGTGTGAGTGCCCCCCCCCCCCCCCCAGTGCTGGTGCAGTGTGAGTGCCCCCCCCCCCAGTGATGGTGCAGTGTGAGTGCTGACCCCCAGTTATGGTGCAGTGTGAGTGCCGCCCCCCCACCCCCCCCGTGATGGTGCAGTGTGAGTGCTGGGCCCCAGTGATGGTGCAGTGTGAGTGCTGGGCCCCAGTGATGGTGCAGTGTGAGTGCCGCCCTTCAGTGATGGTGCAGTGTGAGTGCCGCCCCCCCCCCCCCCCCAGTGACGGTGCAGTGTGAGTGCCGCCCTTCAGTGATGGTGCAGTGTGAGTGCGCCCCCCCCCCCCCCCCCGGCCAGTCATGGTGCAGTGTGAGTGCTGGGCCCCACTAATGGTGCAGTGTGAGTGCCGCCCTCCAGTGTTGGTGCAGCGTGAGTGCCGCCCCCAAGTGATGGTGCAGTGTGAATGCCGCCCTCCAGTGATGGTGCAGTGTGAGTCCCCCCCCCTCCCCCAAGTGATGGTGCAGTCTGAGTGCCCCCCCCCTCAAGTGATGGTGCAGTGTGAGTGCCGTCCCTCAGTGATGGTGCAGTGTGAGTGCCGCCCCTCAGTGATGGTGCAATGTGAGTGCTGGGCCCCAGTAATGGTGCAGTGTGAGTGCCGCTCCTCAGTGATGGTGCAATGTGAGTGCTGGTCCCCTGTAATGGTGCAGTGTGAGTGTGCCCCCCCCCCCCCGTGATGGTGCAGTGTGAGTGCCGCCCCTCAGTGATGGTGCAGTGTGAGTGCCTCTTCTCAGTGATGGTGCAGTGTGAGTGCCCCTTTCTCGGTGATGGTGCAGTGTGAGTGCCGCCCCTCAGTGATGGTGCAGTGTGAGTGTGGCCCCTCAGTGATGGTGCAGTGTGAGTGCCGTCCCTCAGTGATGGTGCAGTGTGAGTGCCGTCCCTCAGTGATGGTGCAATATGAGTGCTGGGCCCCAGTAATGGTGCAGTGTGAGTGCCACCCCTCAGTGATGGTGCAGTGTGAATGCCTCTTCTCAGTGATGGTGCAGTGTGAGTGTCGCCCCTCAGTGATGGTGCAGTGTGAGTGCTTGTCCCCAGTAATGGTGCAGTGTGAGTACCGCCCCTCTGTGATGGGGCAATGTGAGTGCTGGTCCCCAGTTATGGTGCAGTGTGAGTGCCGCCCCTTTGTGATGGTGTAGTGTGAGTGCCGCCCCTCTGTGATGGTGCAGTGTGAGTGCTGGGCCCCAGTGATGGTGCAGTGTGAGTGCAGTCCCTTTGTGATGGTGGAGTGTGATTGCCGCCCCACTGTGATGGTGCAGTGTGAGTACTGCCCCTCTGTGATGGTGCAGTGTGAGGGCAGCCCCTCTGTGATGGGGCAATGTGAGTGCTGGTCCCCAGTTATGATGCAGTGTGAGTGCCGCCCCTTTGTGATGGTGCAGTGTGAGTGCCGCCCCTCTGTGATGATGCAGTGTGATTGCTGGTCCCCAGTAATGGTGGCGTGTGAGTGTGGCCCCTCAGTAATGGTGCAGTGTGAGTGCCGCCCCTCAGTGATGGTGCAATGTGAGTGCTGGGCCCCAGTAATGGTGCAGTGTGCGTGCCGCCCCTCAGTGATGGTGCAGTGTGAGTGCCGCCCCTCAGTGATGGTGCAGTGTGAGTGTCGCCCCCAGTAATGGTGCAGTGTGAGTGCTGGTCCCCAGTAATGGTGCAGTGTGAGTGCAGTCCCTCTGTGATGGGGCAGCTTGAGTGCTGGTCCCCAGTAATGCTGCAGTGTGAGTGCCGCCCCACTGTGATTGTGCAGTGTGAGTGCTGGGCCCCAGTAATGGTGCAGTGTGAGTGCCGCCCCTCAGTGATGGTGCAGTGTGAGTGCCGCCCCTCAGTGATGGTGCTGTGTGAGTGCTGGGCCCCAGTAATGGTGCAGTGTGAGTGCAGTCCCTTTGTGATGGGGCAGTGTGAGTGCCGCCCCTCAGTGATGGTGCAGTGTGAGTGCCGCCCTTCAGTGATGGTGCAGTGTGAGTGCCGCCCCTCAGTGATGGTGCAATGTGAGTGCCGCCCCTCAGTGATGGTGCAGTGTGAGTGCCGCCCCTCAGTGATGGTGCAGTGTGAATACCTCTTCTCAGTGATGGTGCAGTGTGCGTGCCGCCCCTCAGTGATGGTGCAGTGTGAGTGCCGCCCCTCAGTGATGGTGCAGTGTGAGTGTCGCGCCCAGTAATGGTGCAGTGTGAGTGCTGGTCCCCAGTAATGGTGCAGTGTGAGTGCAGTCCCTCTGTGATGGGGCAGCTTGAGTGCTGGCCCCCAGTAATGGTGCAGTGTGATTGCCGCCCCACTGTGATGGTGCAGTGTGAGTACCGCCCCTCTGTGATGGGGCAATGTGAGTGCTGGTCCCCAGTTATGGTGCAGTGTGAGTGCCGCCCCTTTGTGATGGTGCAGTGTGAGTGCCGCCCCTCTGTGATGGTGCAGTGTGAGGGCCGCTCTTCAGTGATAGGGCAGTGTGAGTGCTGGTCCCCATTAATGCTGCAGTGTGAGTGCCGCCCCACTGTGATGGTGCAGTGTGAGTGCCGCCCCTCAGTGATGGTGCAGTGTGAGTGCTGGGCCCCAGTAATGGTGCAGTGTGAGTGCCGCCCCTCAGTGATGGTGCAGTGTGAGTGCCGCCCCTCAGTGATGGTGCTGTGTGAGTGCTGGGCCCCAGTAATGGTGCAGTGTGAGTGCAGTCCCTTTGTGATGGGGCAGTGTGAGTGCCGCCCCTCAGTGATGGTGCAGTGTGAGTGCCGCCCTTCAGTGATGGTGCAGTGTGAGTGCTGGCCCCCAGTAATGGTGGCGTGTGAGTGTGGCCCCACTGTGATGGTGCAGTGTGAGTGCCGCCCCACTGTGATGGTGCAGTGTGAGTGCCGCCCCTCTGTGATGGGGCAATGTGAGTGCTGCCCCCCCCCCCATGATGGTGCAGTGTGAGTGCCGCTCCCAAGTGATGGTGCAGTGTGAGTGCTGGCTCCCAGTAATGGTGCAGTGTGAGTGCCGCCCCACTGTGATGGTGCAGTGCGAGTGCCACCCCTCAGTGATGGAGCAGTGTGAGTGCCGCCCCTCTGTGATGGGGCAATGTGAGCGCTGGTCCCCAGTTATGGTGCAGTGTGAGTGCTGGGCCTCAACGTTGATGCAGTGTGAGTGCTGTCCCCCAGTAATGGTGCAGTGTGAGTGTGGCCCCTCAGTAATGGTCCAGTGTGAGTGTCGCCCCTCAGTGATGGTGCAGTGTGAGTGCTGGTCCCCAGTAATGGTGCAGTGTGAGTGCTGGTCCCCAGTAATGGTGCAGTGTGAGTGCCGCCCCACTGTGATGGTGCAGTGTGAGTGCCGCCCCACTGTGATGGTGCAGTGTGAGTGCCGCTCTTCAGTGATGGTGCAGTGTGAGTGCAGCCCCTCAGTGATGGTGCAGTGTGAGTGCCACCCCTTTGTGATGGTGCAGTGTGAGTGCTGGCCCTTTGTGATGGTGCAGTGTGAGTGCCGCCCCACTGTGATGGTGCAGTGTGAGTGCCGCCCCACTGTGATGGTGCAGTGTGAGTGCCGCCCCCAGTAATGGTGCAGTGTGAGTGCTGGCCCCCAGTAATGGTGCAGTGTGAGTGCCGCCCCTAGTAATGGTGCAGTGTGAGTGTCACCCCTTAGCGATGGTGCAGTGTGAGTGCCGGCCCTCAGTCATGGTGCAGTGTGAGTGCCGCCCCTTATTGATGGGGTAGTGTGAGTGCAGTGTCCCAGAACAGCCCTTCTTATGCTCACACTTTCATTATAACTAGTTCTGTTCTGGAAAGCTATGGTCCACTGCAAACTGCGTGTGTTGTGTCCCCCTTCTCAGTATTCAGGTCTGCCATTTCAGTCATTTATTGCATGTATATTCAGGTATCAGTGTCTAAAGGTATTATGTCGCCTCCTAGTGTTCAAGGATGGTACTCCTCATGTATATTCCTCTGTATATGCCTAATGGTGTGATGATGCAATGGCTGGATGTCACGTGACTGTGCCCTGCTTCCATGGTAACACCAATGGTCATCGAGCTTTTGGCTGGGGTTACCATGTGACTTCCTGTCCTACCTCAGTCTATTCCCTGCCACATAGGGGGTAGGTTGTGAGTCGAGTCTTGTCCTCCACCATCAGGAGACAAGTTGTGTGTTTGTCCTCTCTCTCCCTGCTAAGAGAGAGACCTGCGTGTGCTCTGCTGCTCCAGTCCGCTGGCCGTGTTCCTGTCTCAAGTCTCAAGATTCTCATCTGGGTGTCGATTCTTCAGTCATTCTTCAGTTCCTCTCATCATCATCTCCTCAAATCATCAACAGCAAGTATTTCATTCAAGTCTCATTCCACCCAGCATCTCCGCTTCAGTATCACTACTACTCCCATCATTCAGCACGCTACTCTCACAGCCTATTGCAGCATCACCCATTACTCTGCCTTATTCCCGTTTGCATCCGGAGAGACTGTTACTACTAGTTACCACCGTTACAATAAATATACAACTACCGTTGTTTCTGAACCTTGGCATTGGTGTGATAATTGGTGCCCTGACTAAGGACAACGAGGAATCTCATGCCCAGTGTTCCCGCAGGGTCAGGAGCCCGGCTTCCAGCTGTAGCACCCTCGTGCCCTCACCGTGACCACTACATCCTACAGCTGCCCTGGTTCCTGCACCCCTCACAACATCTGTATAGCGGAGTGACCCCAGGGGCCAGGGCGTAGCATGAGTGCCGCCCCTCTGTGATGGTGCAGTGTGAGTGTGGCCCCTCAGTGATGGTGCAGTGGGAGTGTCGCCCCTTATTGATGGGGTAGTGGGAGTGCCGCCCCTCTGTGATGGTGCAGTGTGAGTGCCACCCTTCAGTGATGGTGCAGTGTGAGTGTGGCCCCTCTGTGATGGTGTAGTGTGAGTGCCGCCCCTCTGTGATGTTGCAGTGTGAGTGCCGCCCCTCTGTGATGGTGCAGTGTGAGTGCCGCCCCTCAGTGATGGTGCAGTGTGAGTGTGGCCCCTCTGTGATGGTGTAGTGTGAGTGCCGCCCCTTATTGATGGGGTAGTGTGAGTGCTGCCCCTCTGTGATGGTGCAGTGTGAGTGCCGCCCCTCTGTGATGGGGTAGTGTGGGTGCCGCCCCTCTGTGATGGTGCAGTGTGAGTGTGGCCCCTCAGTGATGGTGCAGTAGGAGTGTCACCCCTTAGTGATGGTGCAGTGTGAGTGCCGCCCTTCAGTGATGGTGCAGTGTGAGTGTGGCCCCTCTGTGATGGTGTAGTGTGAGTGCCGCCCCTCTGTGATGGTGCAGTGTGAGTGCCGCCCCTCTGTGATGGTGCAGTGTGAGTGCCGCCCCTCAGTGATGGTGCAGTGTGAGTGCTGCCCCTCTGCGATGGTGCAGTGTGAGTGCCGCCCCTTATTGATGGGGTAGTGTGAGTGCCGCCCCTCTGTGATGGTGCAGTGTGAGTGCCGCCCTTCAGTGATGGTGCAGTGTGAGTGTGGCCCCTCTGTGATGGTGTAGTGTGAGTGCCGCCCCTCTGTGATGTTGCAGTGTGAGTGCCGCCCCTCTGTGATGTTGCAGTGTGAGTGCCGCCCCTCTGTGATGTTGCAGTGTGAGTGCCGCCCCTCTGTGATGTTGCAGTGTGAGTGCCGCCCCTCTGTGATGTTGCAGTGTGAGTGCCGCCCCTCTGTGATGTTGCAGTGTGAGTGCCGCCCCTCTGTGATGGTGCAGTGTGAGTGCCGCCCCTCAGTGATGGTGCAGTGTGAGTGTGGCCCCTCTGTGATGGTGCAGTGTGAGTGCCACCCCTTGTGATGGTGCAGTGTGAGTGCTGGCCCCCAGTAATGGTGCAGTGTGAGTGTCACCCCTCTGTGATGGTGCAGTGTGAGTGCCGCCCCTCAGTGATGGTGCAGTGTGAGTGTGGCCCCTCTGTGATGGTGTAGTTTGAGTGCCGCCCCTTATTGATGGGGTAGTGTGAGTGCCGCCCCTCTGTGATGGTGCAGTGTGAGTGCCGCCCCTCTGTGATGGTGCAGTGTGAGTGCCGCCCCTCTGTGATGGTGCAGTGTGAGTGCCGCCCCTCTGTGATGGTGTAGTGTGAGTGCCGCCCCTCTGTGATGGTGCATTGTGAGTGCCGCCCCCAGTAATGGTGCAGTGTGAGTGCTGGCCCCCAGTAATGGTGCAGTGTGAGTGTCACCCCTTAGTGATGGTGCAGTGTGAGTGCCGGCCCTCAGTCATGGTGCAGTGTGAGTGCCGCCCCTTATTGATGGGGTAGTGTGAGTGCCGCCCCTCTGTGATGTTGCAGTGTGAGTGCTGGCCCCCAGTTATGGTGCAGTGTGAGTACTGGGCCTCAACGTTGATGCAGTGTGAGTGTTGTCCTCCAGTAATGGTGCAGTGTGAGTGTGGCCTCTCAGTGATGGTCCAGTGTGAGTGTCGCCCCTCTGTGATGTTGCAGTGTGAGTGCTGGGCCCCAGTAATGGTGCAGTGTGAGTGCTGGTCCCCAGTAATGGTGCAGTGTGAGTGCCGCCCCACTGTGATGGTGCAGTGTGAGTGCCGCTCTTCAGTGATGGTGCAGTGTGAGTGCAGCCCCTCAGTGATGGTGCAGTGTGAGTGCCGCCCCTTTGTGATGGTGCAGTGTGAGTGCTGGCCCCCAGTAATGGTGCAGTGTGAGTGCTGCCCCTCTGTGATGGTGCAGTGTGAGTGCAGGCCCCCAGTAATGGTGCAGTGTGAGTGCTGGGCCTCAGTGATGATGCAGTGTGAGTGCTGGCCCGCAATAATGGTGGCGTGTGAGTGCCGCCCCCAGTAATAGTGCAGTGTGAGTGCCGCCCCTCAGTGATGATGCAGTGTGAGTGCTGGTCCCCAGTAATGGTGGAGTTTGAGTGCCGCCCTCAGTAATGGTGCAGTGTGAGTGCCGCCCCTCTGTGATGGTGCAGTGTGAGTGCCGCCCCCAGTAATGGTTCAGTGTGAGTGCTGGCCCCCAGTAATGGTGCAGTGTGAGTGCCGCCCCCAGTAATGGTGCAGTGTGAGTGTCACCCCTTAGTGATGCTGCAGTGTGAGTGCCGGCCCTCAGTCATGGTGCAGTGTGAGTGCCGCCCCTTATTGATGGGGTAGTGTGAGTGCCGCCCCTCTGTGATGGTGCAGTGTGAGTATGGCCCCTCTGTGATGGTGCAGTGTGAGTGCCGCCCCTCAGTGATGGTGCAGTGTGAGTGCCGCCCTTCAGTGATGGTGCAGTGTGAGTGTGGCCCCTCTGTGATGGTGCAGTGTGAGTGCCGCCCCTCAGTGATGGTGCAGTGTGAGTGCCGCCCCTTATTGATGGGGTAGTGTGAGTGCCGCCCCTCTGTGATGGTGCAGTGTGAGTACCGCCCTTCAGTGATGGTGCAGTGTGAGTGCCGCCCCTTATTGATGGGGTAGTGTGAGTGCCGCCCCTCTGTGATGGTGCAGTGTGAGTGCCGCCCTTCAGTGATGGTGCAGTGTGAGTGTGGCCCCTCTGTGATGGTGCAGTGTGAGTGCCGCCCCTCTGTGATGGTGCAGTGTGAGTGCATCCTCTGCAATGTGAAGAGCCCCGGATCCTTCAGCGTCCGCGGAGTCAAACAATGCCTGACCACCATTGCTGGATTATTAGAGCTGTTTTATCCATGGGGCACAGAGACCTCTGTAGATCTCCCATTGATGGCTGTGCACATAGGTGGTGTCCAGCATAGAGAGATCCGGACAGCACTCCTTACTGTCTTAGCTTCCTATATCCATCAGGTCAGGTTCTGGGTTATAACCACCGTCATGTTTTCTCCATATGTTACGTAAGACGACTTCTCACCAAGACTGGGAGGTTCCAGTATAAATATCATCCCAGCCTGGAAGTCTCCTCATCCTCCTCTCCTCGTCTCCAGCGATCTCAGCTGCTCCAGAGATGATCCTTCTCCAGACCACCCTGCTGCTCCTGCTGTACCAGAGAGGACGGGGGTACAGGGGGATGTAAGTGTAACGCTGCTCCTGCTGTATAGGGGAGGAGGGGGTACAGGGGGATGTAAGTGTAACGCTGCTCCTGCTGTATAGGGGAGGAGGGGGGTACAGGGGGATGTAAGTGTAACACTGCTCCTGCTGTACAGGGGAGGAGGGGGGTACAGGGGGATGTAAGTGTAATGCTGCTCCTGCTGTACAGGGGAGGAGGGGGGTACAGGGGGATGTAAGTGTAATGCTGCTCCTGCTGTACAGGGGAGGAGGGGGTACAGGGGGATGTAAGTGTAACGCTGCTCCTGCTGTACAGGGAAGGAGGGGGGTACAGGGGGATGTAAGTGTAATGCTGCTCCTGCTGTACCAGAGAGGACGGGGGTACAGGGGGATGTAAGTGTAACGCTGCTCCTGCTGTACAGGGGAGGAGGGGGGTACAGGGGGATGTAAGTGTAATGCTGCTCCTGCTGTACAGAGGAGGAGGGGGGTACAGGGGGATGTAAGTGTAATGCTGCTCCTGCTGTACAGGGGAGGAGGGGGGTACAGGGGGATGTAAGTGTAATGCTGCTCCTGCTGTACAGGGGAGGAGGGGTACAGGGGGATGTAAGTGTAATGCTGCTCCTGCTGTACAGAGGAGGAGGGGGGTACAGGGGGATGTAAGTGTAACGCTGCTCCTGCTGTATAGGGGAGGAGGGGGTACAGGGGTATGTAAGTGTAACACTGCTCCTGCTGTATAGGGGAGGAGGGGGTACAGGGGGATGTAAGTGTAACGCTGCTCCTGCTGTACAGGGGAGGAGGGGGTACAGGGGGATGTAAGTGTAACGCTGCTCCTGCTGTATAGGGGAGGAGGGGGTACAGGGGGATGTAAGTGTAATGCTGCTCCTGCTGTATAGGGGAGGAGGGGGGTACAGGGGGATGTAAGTATAACGCTGCTCCTGCTGTATAGGGGAGGAGGGGGGTACAGGGGGATGTAAGTGTAACGCTGCTCCTGCTGTACAGGGGAGGAGGGGGTACAGGGGGATGTAAGTGTAACGCTGCTCCTGCTGTACAGGGGAGGAGGGGGGTACAGGGGGATGTAAGTGTAACGCTGCTCCTGCTGTATAGGGGAGGAGGGGGTACAGGGGGATGTAAGTGTAACGCTGCTCCTGCTGTATAGGGGAGGAGGGGGTACAGGGGGATGTAAGTGTAACACTGCTCCTGCTGTACAGGGGAGGAGGGGGTACAGGGGGATGTAAGTGTAACACTGCTCCTGCTGTACAGGGGAGGAGGGGGGTACAGGGGGATGTAAGTGTAACGCTGCTCCTGCTGTACAGGGGAGGAGGGGGGGTACAGGGGGATGTAAGTGTAATGCTGCTCCTGCTGTACAGGGGAGGAGGGGGGTACAGGGGGATGTAAGTGTAACGCTGCTCCTGCTGTACAGGGGAGGAGGGGGGTACAGGAGGATGTAAGTGTAACGCTGCTCCTGCTGTACCAGAGAGGACGGGGGTACAGGGGGATGTAAGTGTAACACTGCTCCTGCTGTACAGGGGAGGAGGGGGTACAGGGGGATGTAAGTGTAATGCTGCTCCTGCTGTACCAGAGAGGACGGGGGTACAGGGGGATGTAAGTATAACGCTGCTGTACAGGGGAGGAGGGGGGTACAGGGGGATGTAAGTGTAACACTGCTGTACAGGGGAGGAGGGGGTACAGGGGGATGTAAGTGTAATGCTGCTCCTGCTGTACAGGGGAGGAGGGGGTACAGGGGGATGTAAGTGTAATGCTGCTCCTGCTGTAAAGGGGAGGAGGGGGTACAGGGGGATGTAAGTGTAACACTGCTGTACAGGGGAGGAGGGGGGTACAGGGGGATGTAAGTGTAATGCTGCTCCTGCTGTACCAGAGAGGACGGGGGTACAGGGGGATGTAAGTGTAACACTGCTGTACAGGGGAGGAGGGGGGTACAGGGGGATGTAAGTGTAACACTGCTGTACAGGGGAGGAGGGGGGTACAGGGGGATGTAAGTGTAACACTGCTGTACAGGGGAGGAGGGGGTACAGGGGGATGTAAGTGTAACACTGCTGTACAGGGGAGGAGGGGGGTACAGGGGGATGTAAGTGTAACGCTGCTCCTGCTGTACAGGGGAGGAGGGGGGTACAGGGGGATGTAAGTGTAACGCTGCTCCTGCTGTACAGGGGAGGAGGGGGGTACAGGGGGATGTAAGTGTAACGCTGCTCCTGCTGTACAGGGGAGGAGGGGGTACAGGGGGATGTAAGTGTAACGCTGCTCCTGCTGTACAGGGGAGGAGGGGGTACAGGGGGATGTAAGTGTAATGCTGCTCCTGCTGTACAGGGGAGGAGGGGGGGTACAGGGGGATGTAAGTGTAATGCTGCTCCTGCTGTACAGGGGAGGAGGGGGTACAGGGGGATGTAAGTGTAACGCTGCTCCTGCTGTACAGGGGAGGAGGGGGTACAGGGGGATGTAAGTGTAACGCTGCTCCTGCTGTACAGGGGAGGAGGGGGGTACAGGGGGATGTAAGTGTAATTCTGCTGTACAGGGGAGGAGGGGGTACAGGGGGATGTAAGTGTAACGCTGCTCCTGCTGTACAGGGGAGGAGGGGGGTACAGGGGGATGTAAGTGTAACACTGCTCCTGCTGTACAGGGGAGGAGGGGGGTACAGGGGGATGTAAGTGTAATGCTGCTCCTGCTGTATAGGGGAGGAGGGGGGTACAGGGGGATGTAAGTGTAATGCTGCTCCTGCTGTATAGGGGAGGAGGGGGGGTACAGGGGGGTGTAAGTGTAATGCTGCTGTACAGGGGAGGAGGGGGGTACAGGGGGATGTAAGTGTAACGCTGCTCCTGCTGTACAGGGGAGGAGGGGGGTACAGGGGGGTGTAAGTGTAACGCTGCTCCTGCTGTATAGGGGAGGAGGGGGGTACAGGGGGATGTAAGTGTAATGCTGCTCCTGCTGTACAGGGGAGGAGGGGGTACAGGGGGATGTAAGTGTAACACTGCTCCTGCTGTATAGGGGAGGAGGGGGTACAGGGGGATGTAAGTGTAACGCTGCTCCTGCTGTACAGGGGAGGAGGGGGGGTACAGGGGGATGTAAGTGTAACGCTGCTCCTGCTGTACAGGGGAGGAGGGGGGGTACAGGGGGATGTAAGTGTAATTCTGCTGTACAGGGGAGGAGGGGGGTACAGGGGGATGTAAGTGTAACGCTGCTCCTGCTGTACAGGGGAGGAGGGGGTACAGGGGGATGTAAGTGTAACGCTGCTGTACAGGGGAGGAGGGGGGTACAGGGGGATGTAAGTGTAATGCTGCTCCTGCTGTACAGGGGAGGAGGGGGTACAGGGGGATGTAAGTGTAACACTGCTCCTGCTGTACAGGGGAGGAGGGGGTACAGGGGGATGTAAGTGTAACGCTGCTCCTGCTGTACAGGGGAGGGGGGGGGGGGTACAGGGGGATGTAAGTGTAATTCTGCTGTACAGGGGAGGAGGGGGGTACAGGGGGATGTAAGTGTAACGCTGCTCCTGCTGTACAGGGGAGGAGGGGGGTACAGGGGGATGTAAGTGTAACGCTGCTCCTGCTGTACAGGGGAGGAGGGGGTACAGGGGGATGTAAGTGTAACACTGCTGTACAGGGGGATGTAAGTGTAATGCTGCTGTACAGGGGAGGAGGGGGGGTACAGGGGGATGTAAGTGTAACGCTGCTCCTGCTGTACAGGGGAGGAGGGGGTACAGGGGGATGTAAGTGTAACACTGCTCCTGCTGTACAGGGGAGGAGGGGGGTACAGGGGGATGTAAGTGTAATGCTGCTGTACAGGGGAGGAGGGGGTACAGGGGGATGTAAGTGTAACGCTGCTCCTGCTGTACAGGGGAGGGGGGGGTACAGGGGGATGTAAGTGTAATGCTGCTCCTGCTGTACAGGGGAGGGGGGGTACAGGGGGATGTAAGTGTAATTCTGCTGTACAGGGGAGGAGGGGGTACAGGGGGATGTAATGTAACGCTGCTCCTGCTGTACAGGGGAGGAGGGGGTACAGGGGGATGTAAGTGTAACGCTGCTCCTGCTGTACTGGGGAGGAGGGGGGTACAGGGGGATGTAAGTGTAACACTGCTCCTGCTGTACAGGGGAGGAGGGGGTACAGGGGGATGTAAGTGTAACACTGCTCCTGCTGTACAGGGGAGGAGGGGGGTACAGGGGGATGTAAGTGTAACGCTGCTCCTGCTGTATAGGGGAGGAGGGGGGGTACAGGGGGATGTAAGTGTAACGCTGCTCCTGCTGTACAGGGGAGGAGGGGGGTACAGGGGGATGTAAGTGTAATGCTGCTCCTGCTGTACAGGGAGGAGGGGGGTACAGGGGGATGTAAGTGTAATGCTGCTCCTGCTGTACAGGGGAGGAGGGGGTACAGGGGGATGTAAGTGTAACACTGCTGCTGCTGTACAGGGGAGGAGGGGTACCAGGGGGATGTAAGTGTAACGCTGCTGTACAGGGGAGGAGGGGGTACAGGGGGATGTAAGTGTAATGCTGCTCCTGCTGTACAGGGGAGGAGGGGGTACAGGGGGATGTAAGTGTAACACTGCTCCTGCTGTACAGGGGAGGAGGGGGGTACAGGGGGATGTAAGTGTAATGCTGCTGTACAGGGGAGGAGGGGGGTACAGGGGGATGTAAGTGTAACGCTGCTCCTGCTGTACAGGGGAGGAGGGGGTACAGGGGGATGTAAGTGTAACGCTGCTCCTGCTGTACAGGGGAGGAGGGGGTACAGGGGATGTAAGTGTAACGCTGCTCCTGCTGTACAGGGGAGGAGGGGGTACAGGGGGATGTAAGTGTAACGCTGCTCCTGCTGTACAGGGGAGGAGGGGGGTACAGGGGGATGTAAGTGTAACACTGCTCCTGCTGTACAGGGGAGGAGGGGGGTACAGGGGGATGTAAGTGTAACACTGCTCCTGCTGTACAGGGGAGGAGGGGGGTACAGGGGGATGTAAGTGTAACACTGCTCCTGCTGTACAGGGGAGGAGGGGGGTACAGGGGGATGTAAGTGTAATGCTGCTCCTGCTGTACAGGGGAGGAGGGGGGTACAGGGGGATGTAAGTGTAACACTGCTCCTGCTGTACAGGGGAGGAGGGGGTACAGGGGGATGTAAGTGTAATGCTGCTCCTGCTGTACAGGGGAGGAGGGGGTACAGGGGGATGTAAGTGTAATGCTGCTCCTGCTGTACAGGGGAGGAGGGGGGTACAGGGGATGTAAGTGTAATGCTGCTCCTGCTGTATAGGGGAGGAGGGGGGTACAGGGGGATGTAAGTGTAACGCTGCTGTACAGGGGAGAAGGGGGGTACAGGGGGATGTAAGTGTAACACTGCTGTACAGGGGAGGAGGGGGGTACAGGGGGATGTAAGTGTAATGCTGCTCCTGCTGTACAGAGGGAGGAGGGGGTTACAGGGGGATGTAAGTGTAACGCTGCTCCTGCTGTACAGGGGAGGAGGGGGTACAGGGGGATGTAAGTGTAACACTGCTCCTGCTGTATAGGGGAAGAGGGGGTACAGGGGGATGTAAGTGTAACACTGCTGTACAGGGGAGGAGGGGGGGTACAGGGGGATGTAAGTGTAACGCTGCTCCTGCTGTACAGGGGAGGAGGGGGGTACAGGGGGATGTAAGTGTAATGCTGCTCCTGCTGTACAGGGGAGGAGGGGGGTACAGGGGGATGTAAGTGTAATGCTGCTCCTGCTGTACAGGGGAGGGGGGGGGTACAGGGGGATGTAAGTGTAATTGCTGCTCCTGCTGTACAGGGGAGGAGGGGGGTACAGGGGGATGTAAGTGTAATGCTGCTCCTGCTGTACAGGGGAGGGGGGGGGTACAGGGGGATGTAAGTGTAATGCTGCTCCTGCTGTACAGGGGAGGAGGGGGTACAGGGGGATGTAAGTGTAATGCTGCTGTACAGGGGAGGAGGGGGTACAGGGGGATGTAAGTGTAATACTGCTCCTGCTGTACAGGGGAGGAGGGGGTACAGGGGGATGTAATTGTAACGCTGCTCCTGCTGTACAGGGGAGGAGGGGGTACAGGGGGATGTAAGTGTAACGCTGCTCCTGCTGTACAGGGGAGGAGGGGGGTACAGGGGGATGTAAGTGTAACGCTGCTCCTGCTGTACAGGGGAGGAGGGGGGTACAGGGGGATGTAAGTGTAATGCTGCTCCTGCTGTACAGGGGAGGAGGGGGGTACAGGGGGATGTAAGTGTAATGCTGCTGTACAGGGGAGGAGGGGGTACAGGGGGATGTAAGTGTAATGCTGCTCCTGCTGTATAGGGGAGGAGGGGGGTACAGGGGGATGTAAGTGTAACACTGCTCCTGCTGTACAGGGGAGGAGGGGGTACAGGGGGATGTAAGTGTAACGCTGCTCCTGCTGTATAGGGGAGGAGGGGGTACAGGGGGATGTAAGTGTAACTGCTGCTGTACAGGGGAGGAGGGGGGGTACAGGGGGATGTAAGTGTAATGCTGCTCCTGCTGTACAGGGGAGGAGGGGGGTACAGGGGGATGTAAGTGTAACACTGCTCCTGCTGTATAGGGGAGGAGGGGGGTACAGGGGGATGTAAGTGTAACGCTGCTGTACATGGGAGGAGGGGGGTACAGGGGGATGTAAGTGTAACGCTGCTGTACAGGGGAGGAGGGGGTACAGGGGGATGTAAGTGTAACGCTGCTCCTGCTGTACAGGGGAGGAGGGGGGTACAGGGGGATGTAAGTGTAATACTGCTCCTGCTGTATAGGGGAGGAGGGGGTAACAGGGGGATGTAAGTGTAACGCTGCTGTACAGGGGAGGAGGGGGTACAGGGGGATGTAAGTGTAATGCTGCTCCTGCTGTACAGGGGAGGAGGGGGGGTACAGGGGGATGTAAGTGTAATGCTGCTCCTGCTGTACAGGGGAGGAGGGGGGGTACAGGGGGATGTAAGTGTAACTCTGCTCCTGCTGTATAGGGGAGGAGGGGGTACAGGGGGATGTAAGTGTAACGCTGCTGTACAGGGGAGGAGGGGGTACAGGTAGATGTAAGTGTAACGCTGCTCCTGCTGTACAGGGGAGGAGGGGGGTACAGGGGGATGTAAGTGTAATGCTGCTCCTGCTGTACAGGGGAGGAGGGGGTACAGGGGGATGTAAGTGTAACGCTGCTCCTGCTGTACAGGGGAGGGGGGGGTACAGGGGGATGTAAGTGTAACGCTGCTCCTGCTGTACAGGGGAGGAGGGGGGTACAGGGGGATGTAAGTGTAATGCTGCTCCTGCTGTACAGGGGAGGAGGGGGGGTACAGGGGGATGTAAGTGTAATGCTGCTCCTGCTGTACAGGGGAGGAGGGGGGTACAGGGGGATGTAAGTGTAATGCTGCTCCTGCTGTACAGGGGAGGAGGGGGGTACAGGGGGATGTAATGTAACGCTGCTCCTGCTGTATAGGGGAGGAGGGGGGGTACAGGGGGATGTAAGTGTAACGCTGCTCCTGCTGTATAGGGGAGGAGGGGGTACAGGGGGATGTAAGTGTAACGCTGCTCCTGCTGTACAGGGGAGGAGGGGGTACAGGGGGATGTAAGTGTAATGCTGCTGTACAGGGGAGGAGGGGGGGTACAGGGGGATGTAAGTGTAATGCTGCTCCTGCTGTACAGGGGAGGAGGGGGGTACAGGGGGATGTAAGTGTAATGCTGCTCCTGCTGTACAGGGGAGGAGGGGGTACAGGGGGATGTAAGTGTAACACTGCTCCTGCTGTACAGGGGAGGAGGGGGTACAGGGGGATGTAAGTGTAATGCTGCTCCTGCTGTATAGGGGAGGAGGGGGTACAGGGGGATGTAAGTGTAATGCTGCTCCTGCTGTACAGGGGAGGAGGGGGTACAGGGGGATGTAAGTGTAATGCTGCTCCTGCTGTACAGGGGAGGAGGGGGGTACAGGGGGATGTAAGTGTAATGCTGCTCCTGCTGTACAGGGGAGGAGGGGGGTACAGGGGGATGTAAGTGTAATGCTGCTCCTGCTGTACAGGGGAGGAGGGGGGTACAGGGGGATGTAAGTGTAACGCTGCTGTACAGGGGAGGAGGGGGTACAGGGGGATGTAAGTGTAACGCTGCTCCTGCTGTATAGGGGAGGAGGGGGGTACAGGGGGATGTAAGTGTAACGCTGCTGTACAGGGGAGGAGGGGGTACAGGGGGATGTAAGTGTAACGCTGCTGTACAGGGGAGGAGGGGGTACAGGGGGATGTAAGTGTAACGCTGCTCCTGCTGTACAGGGGAGGAGGGGGTACAGGGGGATGTAAGTGTAACGCTGCTCCTGCTGTACAGGGGAGGAGGGGGGTACAGGGGGATGTAAGTGTAACGCTGCTCCTGCTGTACAGGGGAGGAGGGGGGTACAGGGGGATGTAAGTGTAATACTGCTCCTGCTGTACAGGGGAGGAGGGGGGGTACAGGGGGATGTAAGTGTAACACTGCTGTACAGGGGAGGAGGGGGTACAGGGGGATGTAAGTGTAACGCTGCTCCTGCTGTACAGGGGAGGAGGGGGGTACAGGGGGATGTAAGTGTAACGCTGCTCCTGCTGTACAGGGGAGGAGGGGGTACAGGGGGATGTAAGTGTAACGCTGCTCCTGCTGTACAGGGGAGGGGGGGGTACAGGGGGATGTAAGTGTAACACTGCTCCTGCTGTACAGGGGAGGAGGGGGTACAGGGGGATGTAAGTGTAACACTGCTCCTGCTGTACAGGGGAGGAGGGGGGTACAGGGGGATGTAAGTGTAATGCTGCTGTACAGGGGAGGAGGGGGTACAGGGGGATGTAAGTGTAACGCTGCTCCTGCTGTACAGGGGAGGAGGGGGGTACAGGGGGATGTAAGTGTAATGCTGCTCCTGCTGTACAGGGGAGGAGGGGGGTACAGGGGGATGTAAGTGTAACGCTGCTCCTGCTGTACAGGGGAGGAGGGGGGTACAGGGGGATGTAATGTAACGCTGCTCCTGCTGTATAGGGGAGGAGGGGGGGTACAGGGGGATGTAAGTGTAATGCTGCTGTACAGGGGAGGAGGGGGTACAGGGGGATGTAAGTGTAACGCTGCTCCTGCTGTACAGGGGAGGAGGGGGTACAGGGGGATGTAAGTGTAACGCTGCTCCTGCTGTATAGGGGAGGAGGGGGTACAGGGGGATGTAAGTGTAATGCTGCTGCTGCTGTACAGGGGAGGAGGGGGTACAGGGGGATGTAAGTGTAATGCTGCTGCTGCTGTACAGGGGAGGAGGGGGGTACAGGGGGATGTAAGTGTAATGCTGCTGTACAGGGGAGGGGGGGGTACAGGGGGATGTAAGTGTAATGCTGCTGCTGCTGTACAGGAGAGGAGGGGGGTACAGGGGGATGTAAGTGTAATGCTGCTCCTGCTGTACAGGGGAGGAGGGGGGTACAGGGGGATGTAAGTGTAACGCTGCTGTACAGGGGAGGAGGGGGGTACAGGGGGATGTAATGTAACGCTGCTCCTGCTGTATAGGGGAGGAGGGGGGTACAGGGGGATGTAAGTGTAATGCTGCTGTACAGGGGAGGAGGGGGGTACAGGGGGATGTAAGTGTAATGCTGCTCCTGCTGTACAGGGGAGGAGGGGGGTACAGGGGGATGTAAGTGTAACGCTGCTGTACAGGGGAGGAGGGGGGGGTACAGGGGGATGTAAGTGTAACACTGCTGTACAGGGGAGGAGGGGGGTACAGGGGGATGTAAGTGTAACGCTGCTGTACAGGGGAGGAGGGGGGTACAGGGGGATGTAATGTAACGCTGCTCCTGCTGTATAGGGGAGGAGGGGGGGTACAGGGGGATGTAAGTGTAATGCTGCTCCTGCTGTACAGGGGAGGAGGGGGTACAGGGGGATGTAAGTGTAATGCTGCTCCTGCTGTACAGGGGAGGAGGGGGGGTACAGGGGGATGTAAGTGTAACACTGCTGTACAGGGGAGGAGGGGGGTACAGGGGGATGTAAGTGTAATGCTGCTGTACAGGGGAGGAGGGGGGTACAGGGGGATGTAAGTGTAACGCTGCTGTACAGGGGAGGAGGGGGGTACAGGGGGATGTAATGTAACGCTGCTCCTGCTGTATAGGGGAGGAGGGGGGGTACAGGGGGATGTAAGTGTAATGCTGCTCCTGCTGTACAGGGGAGGAGGGGGTACAGGGGGATGTAAGTGTAATGCTGCTCCTGCTGTACAGGGGAGGAGGGGTACAGGGGGATGTAAGTGTAACGCTGCTCCTGCTGTACAGGGGAGGAGGGGGGTACAGGGGGATGTAAGTGTAATGCTGCTCCTGCTGTATAGGGGAGGAGGGGGGTACAGGGGGATGTAAGTGTAACACTGCTGTACGGGGGAGGAGGGGGTACAGGGGGATGTAAGTGTAACGCTGCTCCTGCTGTATAGGGGAGGAGGGGGGTACAGGGGGATGTAAGTGTAACGCTGCTGTACAGGGGAGGAGGGGGTACAGGGGGATGTAAGTGTAACGCTGCTCCTGCTGTACAGGGGAGGAGGGGGTACAGGGGGATGTAAGTGTAACGCTGCTCCTGCTGTACAGGGGAGGAGGGGGTACAGGGGGATGTAAGTGTAACGCTGCTCCTGCTGTATAGGGGAGGAGGGGGGGTACAGGGGGATGTAAGTGTAACACTGCTCCTGCTGTATAGGGGAGGAGGGGGGTACAGGGGGATGTAAGTGTAACGCTGCTCCTGCTGTACAGGGGAGGAGGGGGGTACAGGGGGATGTAAGTGTAACGCTGCTCCTGCTGTACAGGGGAGGAGGGGGTACAGGGGGATGTAAGTGTAACGCTGCTCCTGCTGTACAGGGGAGGAGGGGGGTACAGGGGGATGTAAGTGTAACGCTGCTCCTGCTGTATAGGGGAGGAGGGGGGTACAGGGGGATGTAAGTGTAACACTGCTGTACAGGGGAGGAGGGGGTACAGGGGGATGTAAGTGTAACGCTGCTGTACAGGGGAGGAGGGGGGTACAGGGGGATGTAAGTGTAATGCTGCTCCTGCTGTACAGGGGAGGAGGGGGGGTACAGGGGGATGTAAGTGTAATGCTGCTCCTGCTGTATAGGGGAGGAGGGGGTACAGGGGGATGTAAGTGTAACGCTGCTCCTGCTGTACAGGGGAGGAGGGGGTACAGGGGGATGTAAGTGTAACACTGCTCCTGCTGTACAGGGGAGGAGGGGGGTACAGGGGGATGTAAGTGTAACCGCTGCTCCTGCTGTATAGGGGAGGAGGGGGGTACAGGGGGATGTAAGTGTAATGCTGCTCCTGCTGTACAGGGGAGGAGGGGGTACAGGGGGATGTAAGTGTAACGCTGCTGTACAGGGGAGGAGGGGGGGTACAGGGGGATGTAAGTGTAACGCTGCTGTACAGGGGAGGAGGGGGGTACAGGGGGATGTAAGTGTAACACTGCTGTACAGGGGAGGAGGGGGTACAGGGGGATGTAAGTGTAACACTGCTCCTGCTGTACAGGGGAGGAGGGGGGTACAGGGGGATGTAAGTGTAACGCTGCTCCTGCTGTACAGGGGAGGGGGGGGGTACAGGGGGATGTAAGTGTAACACTGCTCCTGCTGTACAGAGGAGGAGGGGGTACAGGGGGATGTAAGTGTAACGCTGCTCCTGCTGTACAGAGGAGGAGGGGGGTACAGGGGGATGTAAGTGTAACACTGCTCCTGCTGTACAGAGGAGGAGGGGGTACAGGGGGATGTAAGTGTAACGCTGCTCCTGCTGTACAGAGGAGGAGGGGGGTACAGGGGGATGTAAGTGTAACACTGCTCCTGCTGTACAGAGGAGGAGGGGGTACAGGGGGATGTAAGTGTAACGCTGCTGTACAGGGGAGGAGGGGGTACAGGGGGATGTAAGTGTAATGCTGCTGTATAGGGGAGGAGGGGGTACAGGGGGATGTAAGTGTAATGCTGCTCCTGCTGTACAGGGGAGGAGGGGGTACAGGGGGATGTAAGTGTAACGCTGCTCCTGCTGTACAGAGGAGGAGGGGGGTACAGGGGGATGTAAGTGTAACGCTGCTCCTGCTGTATAGGGGAGGAGGGGGTACAGGGGGATGTAAGTGTAATGCTGCTCCTGCTGTATAGGGGAGGAGGGGGTACAGGGGGATGTAAGTGTAACGCTGCTCCTGCTGTACAGGGGAGGAGGGGGGTACAGGGGGATGTAAGTGTGACGCTGCTCCTGCTGTACAGGGGAGGAGGGGGTACAGGGGGATGTAAGTGTAACGCTGCTCCTGCTGTACAGGGGAGGGGGGGGTACAGGGGGATGTAAGTGTAACGCTGCTCCTGCTGTACAGGGGAGGAGGGGGGTACAGGGGGATGTAAGTGTAACGCTGCTCCTGCTGTATAGGGGAGGAGGGGGGTACAGGGGGATGTAAGTGTAACGCTGCTGTACAGGGGAGGAGGGGGGTACAGGGGGATGTAAGTGTAATGCTGCTGCTGCTGTATAGGGGAGGAGGGGGTACAGGGGGATGTAAGTGTAATGCTGCTCCTGCTGTACAGGGGAGGAGGGGGTACAGGGGGATGTAAGTGTAATGCTGCTCCTGCTGTATAGGGGAGGAGGGGGTACAGGGGGATGTAAGTAATGATGAGGAGGGTGGGGAGGAGGGATGGAGGGGTGGTGCAAAGTTAGGGCACAGATATTCTCGTTGGGCACGGGGCTTCAAGTTTAAAAGTATTTTTTTAGGACAATAAGTGCATCACCTCCCTAACGGACCAGGACAGATCTTGGAGTAAAAGCAGCTGTCCGAAGGTACAAGGGTTTGGGGGGTGAGATTGTGGGTACAGAGTCACTTTAATCTCTTGTTGGTTGTCTAGTCCCCATGTGACTGCCCTGGATAGAAGCAGACACGGTGTCCCGGAGTCCCCGCACACAATCCAGCAGTCAGACGGATTCCCTGTGAAGATTTCTTTAGTGAGTTTCCCGGATAAGAAGACAATCTTCTCTTCTGCGCTGCTGCCGCTGACTCCTGAGAACCATTTCCAGGGAGCAGTGAATCTGACGGTGAGTGTATTGGCAATGGGGGGGGGGGGGGGGGCAGAGATTGCTGGTGCTCCATAGTCGCTCTGCTTTCTCTCTATTGTAGATGACCATAAGGAGGGGCAGAGTCTGGGGGACTGTATCTCTCTCCACTTCCTCAGTGTTCTAGATGTCATTGACTTAGGGGATGTGTGGGGTCTGCAGAGCGGGTGCTTTATCTCACTGCCGTTCCTCTCTGTTCTAGATGAGAATGGGTGGGATGTGCTAAGTCTGTGAAACAGGTGCCCCATCTCGCTCTGATTCTTCTCTATTGTGGACGATGGTAGTGGGGGGGGGGGGGGGGATGTGCGGGGTCTGCTGGGCTGGTGCTTCATCTCACTGGTTCCCCTGTATTGTAGATAATGGTGAGTGGGGGGGATGCAGAGTCTGGTGCTTTATTCTCTCCTCAGCTCCTCTCTATTGTAGACGACAGTAAGTGGGGGGATTTGGGCAGCCAGTGGAGCTGGTGCTTCATCTCACTCCCGTTCCTGTGTGTTGTAGATATTGGTGAGTGGGGGGGGGGGGGGGAGATATGCAGAGTCTGCTGCTTTATTCTCTCTTTAGCTCCTCTCTATCATAGATGATGATGAGTGATGGCATTATGCGGAAACAGTGGAGTTGGTGCGTCATCTCACTCCGGTCCTTCTCTATCGCAGATGACTGTGAGTGTGAGTGTGAGGTGCGGAGTCTGCGGGGCTGGTGCGTCATCTCACTCCGGTTCCTCTCTATCGCAGATGACTGTGAGTGTGAGGTGCGGAGTCTGCGGGGCTGGTGCGTCATCTCACTCCGGTTCCTCTCTATCGCAGATGACAGTGAGTGTGAGGTGCGGAGTCTGCAGGGCTGGTGCGTCATCTCACTCCGGTTCCTCTCTATCGCAGGTGACTGTGAGTGTGAGGTGCGGAGTCTGCGGGGCTGGTGCGTCATCTCACTCCGGTTCCTCTCTATCGCAGATGACAGTGAGTGTGAGGTGCGGAGTCTGCGGGGCTGGTGCGTCATCTCACTCCGGTTCCTCTCTATCGCAGATGACTGTGAGTGTGAGGTGCGGAGTCTGCGGTGCTGGTGCGTCATCTCACTCCGGTTCCTCTCTATCGCAGGTGACTGTGAGTGTGAGGTGCGGAGTCTGCGGGGCTGGTGCGTCATCTCACTCCGGTCCTTCTCTATCGCAGATGACTGTGAGTGTGAGGTGCGGAGTCTGCGGGGCTGGTCCGTCATCTCACTCCGGTTCCTCTCTATCGCAGATGACAGTGAGTGTGAGGTGCGGAGTCTGCGGGGCTGGTCCGTCATCTCACTCCGGTTCCTCTCTATCGCAGATGACTGTGAGTTTTGTTAAGGTTAAATTTAGGTGTTGACCCGTCTCTATGGAGAAAAGTCAAATACCCAGGTACAGGATGGTTTTTGAATATATCTAGAGCTGTAACCTGCAGTATTACCAACTCGTCACTTATAAATCACGGACACAGATAAGACAATGTATCATGATTATAAGCCTGGATAATAATGGCCCAAGTTTTATTATGGTAATCACATTTTATAGACAGAATAAGGGGCGGTACTACTCATTCATATGAAATATGTAACATCCAATACAGGCGGGGTTCCAAGTCACAAGACACATACATGTCACACTCTGATAGGCCAGTCCATATATGGTCAGTAGCTTCCTGTACTGCGCAGTCAGGGTAACACAATGTTTTATTATTCAAAAATTGTTTATACATAAGAGTCTCTCCTTTGTTCCTCCGTTCCTTGTGTATTGTGACTATAAATGATAACTTTCCAGGAGCTCTTCTCATTGATGTGCTGCCAGCATTCCTCTTCTTCATCCAGAACATCTCTCTGTCACCCTCTGATCACGCTCTGTCACCCTCTGATCACGCTCTGTCACTCTCTGATCACGCTCTGTCACCCTCTGATCACGCTCTGTCACCCTCTGATCACGCTCTGTCACCCTCTGATCACGCTCTGTCACCCTCTGATCACGCTCTGATCACCCTCTGATCACGCTCTGATCACGCTCTGTCACCCTCTGATCACGCTCTGTCACCCTCTGATCACGCTCTGTCACCCTCTGATCACCCTCTGATCACGCTCTGATCACGCTCTGTCACCCTCTGATCACCCTCTGATCACGCTCTGATCACGCTCTGTCACCCTCTGATCACGCTCTGTCACCCTCTGATCACGCTCTGTCACCCTCTGATCACGCTCTGTCACCCTCTGATCACGCTCTGTCACCCTCTGATCACGCTCTGTCACCCTCTGATCACGCTCTGTCACCCTCTGATCACCCTCTGATCACGCTCTGTCACCCTCTGATCACGCTCTGTCACCCTCTGATCACGCTCTGTCACCCTCTGATCACGCTCTGTCACCCTCTGATCACGCTCTGTCACCCTCTGATCACCCTCTGATCACGCTCTGATCACCCTCTGATCACGCTCTGTCACCCTCTGATCACGCTCTGTCACCCTCTGATCACGCTCTGTCACCCTCTGATCACGCTCTGTCACCCTCTGATCACGCTCTGTCACCCTCTGATCACGCTCTGTCACCCTCTGATCACGCTCTGTCACCCTCTGATCACGCTCTGTCACCCTCTGATCACGCTCTGTCACCCTCTGATCACGCTCTGTCACCCTCTGATCACGCTCTGTCACCCTCTGATCACGCTCTGTCACCCTCTGATCACGCTCTGTCACCCTCTGATCACGCTCTGTCACCCTCTGATCACGCTCTGATCACCCTCTGATCACGCTCTGATCACGCTCTGATCACGCTCTGTCACCCTCTGATCACGCTCTGTCACCCTCTGATCACGCTCTGTCACCCTCTGATCACGCTCTGTCACCCTCTGATCACGCTCTGTCACCCTCTGATCACGCTCTGTCACCCTCTGATCACGCTCTGTCACCCTCTGATCACGCTCTGTCACCCTCTGATCACCCTCTGATCACGCTCTGTCACCCTCTGATCACTCTCTGATCTCGCTCTGATCATCTCCAGTCTCTTCAGAGGGCAGTGTATATAGGTGTAGTCATATAGGTACGGTGCAGGTAGGTAAAATCCTAATACCTGGCCTTATCAGTTTGGGTTATATGCGGAGTCTGTGGAGTTGGTCCTTCGTCCTCTCTCTAATTCCTCTCTTTTGCAGATGGCTGTGAGTGTGGGGTTATATGCGGAGTCTGTGGAGTTGGCCCTTCGTACTCTCTCTAATTCCTCTCTCTAATTCCTCTCTTTTGCAGATGGCTGTGAGTGTGGGGTTATATGTGGAGTCTGTGGAGTTGGTCCTTCGTCCTCTCTCTAATTCCTCTCTTTTGCAGATGGCTGTGAGTGTGGGGTTATATGCGGAGTCTGTGGAGTTGGTCCTTCGTACTCTCTCTATTTCCTCTCTTTTGCAGATGGTTCTGGAGGATTCCGCTGCAGAGTTTGTGTATCTTCTGTTGGAATCTAAAGTGTTCAGCAAAGAGATGAAAATCCGGGCGAGTGGCGGGGCCCGGCCCCCAAGGAGTTGGCGTGGTAATGGCTGCCACTTGTATTCTTTGGGGGCTCCCGGTGGGCACAGCTCCGCTCCCAGAATGTCTGTACCTTTCTTTTGTTTAGTAACAAGTTATTGCACTTTTTTTTATTCATTTATTATTCATCTTTTTTCACAACACCTGACAATGTCGGGGGGTGTCTCACTTTACGGCTTCAGGAGCCGCCCAACAAATAATACTTTACAAGAGTCCCATAAGGACTAAAAGAGTTCCCATACGGAGTGTGCTCTGGTGTGACAAAACCCCCTACGGAGGAGGAAAAGGAAGACAGGACAGAAGAACGGGAGGGGGAGAGGAGAAAACAAGACACCGCCAGATCCATAGGACCATGTCCGTATCTCTCATCATATACTGATCTATATCCCATCAGTCCTTACACCTGATACTTCTGTCCTACACAGATCACAAGAGAAGACGAGAGAGATCTCTACTCAGCCGGCACGAGGTCAACACCATGAGTGAGTAACAAGGTCACATACGAGACATCGAGAGACGGCTGTGAAGCTTGGGTCAGATATGAGACATCTAGAGACGGCTGTGAAGCTCGGGTCAGATATGAGACATCTAGGGACGGCTGTGAAGCTTAGGTCAGATATGAGACATCTAGAGACGGCTGTGAAGCTTGGGTCAGATATGAGACATCTAGAGACGGCTGTGAAGCTCGGGTCAGATATGAGACATCTAGAGACGGCTGTGAAGCTTGGGTCAGATATGAGACATCTAGAGACGGTTGTGAAGCTTGGGTCAGATATGAGACATCTAGAGACGGTAAGATGTGCTGCCCTCTGGTGGCTCCAGCTCAGGACAGGCTTCCGCCTCGGGCCGGATACGTCACATGTGCCTCATGTCTCTGTAGAGTCTCATGCAAAGACACAAGCTGCTGATTTCGGCAAGAGGCTGACTGTCTAATGTGGTGTTGGTGGTCTCCTCTCTGGAGCCCCCCATTACTAGGAGCCTTCCCTTTCCTGAAGGAATATCTGGCTGGTCCCATGTGTATGGGGACCCTGTGACTCCACCTGAGGAGTGCGGCACCAGTTTTCTCTATGGTTCATTGGAAACACATGAACACTCAGCTGAGCTGTGTGTGTGTCCCGTGTGTGTGTGCATGTGGTGATAACCCTAGGCCGAATGACTGTGGCCGTTGCAGCTGTATTGCTTTTCATTTGTTGGCTCTTGTGGTGTTGGTTGCTGTGCGGCTGGATCTTGTGTAGTTGTGTGTAGTTGTGTATCTTCTGTAGCTGTTGTGTGTAGTTGTGTATCTTCTGTAGCTGTTGTGTGTAGTTGTGAATCGTGTGTAGCTGTTGTGTGTAGTTGTGAAACATGTGTACTTGTTGATCGGGTGTAGTTGTAGATTGTGTGTAGCTGTGGATCCTGTGTAGTTGCTTTGTGTAGTTGTGGATCTTGTGTAGTTGTGGATCTTGTGTAGGTGTGGTGTGTAGCTGTGGATCCCGTGTAGTTGCTGTGTGTAGTTGTAGATCTTGTGTAGCTGTTGTGTGTAACTTTGGATCCTGTGTAGTTGCTGTGTGTAGTTGTAGATCTTGTGTAGCTGTTGTGTGTAGCTGTGGATCCCGTGTAGTTGCTGTGTGTAGTTGTAGATCTTGTGTAGCTGTTGTGTGTAACTGTGGATCCTGTGTAGTTGCTGTGTGTAGTTGTAGATCTTGTGTAGCTGTTGTGTGTAGCTGTGGATCCCGTGTAGTTGCTGTGTGTAGTTGTGGATCTTGTGTAGGTGTGGTGTGTAGCTGTGGATCCCGTGTAGTTGCTGTGTGTAGTTGTAGATCTTGTGTAGCTGTTGTGTGTAACTGTGGATCCTGTGTAGTTGTAGATCTTGTGTAGCTGTTGTGTGTAGTTGTAGATCTTGTGTAGCTGTTGTGTGTAGCTGTAGATCTTGTGTAGCTGTTGTGTGTAGTTGTCAATCTTGTGTAGTTGTGCATAGCTGACCCTGTGACCCTCTGTGTCTTGCAGTGAGTACATACAAGCGGCCACACGTTCAGCAATGTTGTCTCAATGGTTCGGACCATTACGGCCGGCAGATGGAGTGTAACCTGGGAGAGGTGCTGCGCCGGGCCGGTGAGCGGTGCCGGAAGGCTGCCGAGCGCTGCTGCCTCTACACTGAGGAGCACATGTATAAGAACCTGCCCATGGCCGTCCAGCAACAGCCGCAGACCGCCATTATAGAGCCGGAACCATCACAAGATGGCAGCATCACCATCACCGTGACGCAGGTCACCAGCAGTGGCAGCAGGACGTTTACCGTAAGGACAGACCCCACCCAAGACATCTCCGTCCACGTGAGCAGCAAGATGGCCGACACTAAAGTCCATATGTGGTTCGAAAGGCCGATTCCTGCAGCTGAAGAGCCTGGTGAGGAGGAGGATCGGTGACTGGTATATACTCCTTTATACAGAGAATGTGGGGGGGTAATACAGAGAGACCGCTCTATACAGACCACCACCCTCAGCTGTGTAATACAGAGAGACCGCTCTATACAGACCACCACCCTCAGCTGTGTAATACAGAGACCGCTCTATATGGACTAACACCCCCCCCCCCCCCCCCCCCCCCGATAATCACCACATTCGAGAACGTTTTCTATTGTACAATAATAAATGATTATAACCTGTAGATTCTGTTTCTGTCTCTGATGCCCGATTGTCAGAGGTGATGAAAAACGCTGAATACACTGCCGATACCCCCCGCAGACTGCCCCAATACACTGCCGATACCCCCCGCAGACTGCCCCAATACACTGCCGATACCCCCTGCATACTGCCCCAATACACTGCCGATACCCCCCGCAGACTGCCCCAATACACTGCCGATACCCCCCGCAGACTGCCCCGATACACTGCCGATACCCCGCACAGACTGCCCCGATACACTGCAGATACCCCCCGCATACTGCCCCATTACACTGCCGATACCCCGCGCATACTGCCCCAATACACTGCCGATACCCCCGCAGACTGCCCCAATACACTGCCGATACCCCCCGCAGACTGCCCCAATACACTGCCTATACCCCCGCAGACTGCCCCAATACACTGCCTATACCCCCCGCAGACTGCCCCAATACACTGCCGATACCCCCCGCAGACTGCCCCAATACACTGCCGATACCCCCCGTAGACTGCCCCAATACACTGCCGATACCCCCCGTAGACTGCCCCAATACACTGCCGATACCCCCCGTAGACTGCCCCAATACACTGCCGATACCCCCCGCAGACTGCCCCAATACACTGCCGATACCCCCCATACTGCCCCAATACACTGCCGATACCCCCCCCATACTGCCTCAATACACTGCCGATACCCCCCCCATACTGCCTCAATACACTGCCGATACCCCCCGCAGACTGCCCCAATACACTGCCTATACCCCCGCAGACTGCCCCAATACACTGCCGATACCCCCCATACTGCCGCAATACACTGCCGATACCCCCCATACTGCCCCAATACACTGCCAATACCCCCCCCATACTGCCTCAATACACTGCCGATACCCCCCGCATACTGTCCCAATACACTGACGATACCCCCCGCATACTGCCTCAATACACTGCCGATACCCCCCGCAGACTGCCCCAATACCCCCGAAGACGCCCCAATACACTGCCGATACCCCCCGCATACTGCCCCAATACACTGCCGATACCCCCCGCAGACTGCCCCAATACACTGCCAATACCCCCCGTAGACTGCCCCAATACACTGCCGATACCCCCCGCAGACAGCCGCAATACACTGCCGATACCCCCCGCAGACTGCCCCAATACACTGCCGATACCCCCCCGCATACTGCCCCAATACACTGACGATACCCCCCCGCATACTGCCCCAATACACTGACGATACCCCCCATACTGTCCCAATATTATTTATTAATATTATTAATTGTAATTATTTATTTATTTTTAAAAACCCGCATAGGGTCCCCCCTATTTTTATAACCAGCCGGGTTAAAAACCAAACGACAGCAGCCTGGTAACACCAGGGTGGGAAGAGCCATTGGTTTAGGCCCTCCCCAGCCTAAATCTTACCAGCCTGCTGCCGCCCGGTCCAGGAGCGCCAATTTTGACGCTCCGGGACCACTGGCACCCGGCTCTTCCCAGTACCCCTGGTGGCATTGGGTACTGGGGTAATAATAGGGGGTTAGTGTTAGCCATTTTATACCGGCTAACACTAGGCCCCAACTTAGTAATGGATTCCGTCTATTAGACAGCTTCCACTACTAAGTCTATAAAGTAAAGAAATAAAGACAAGACACAAGTTAAAAAAATTTTTTATTCAAATAAAAACACCCCCACACCCCTCATTGACTATTTTATAAAAAAAAAAACAACAAACAACCGCTGGTCATCGACGTAGTCCACAGAATCCGACGTAATCCCCAGGATACCGATATCTGAAAAACAAAAAGGGAGAAACACACAAAAAACACACAAACAGGAGCACAACACCCATCATTGTGAGCGGTGTTGTGCTCCTTACAGTATGCAGCATCTTTACAGATCGCTGCTTACAGTCTGGCCCCCAAGGGGTTAAGGGAGGATGTATTGCATCCCCCTTAACCCCCGGGGGGCCAGACTGATGTCAGACTGCACCCATCCCAGCAAGGAAGGGGTTAAGTGACCCCCCTTCCTTGCTGGGAGGGGTGCAGTGCCGGGGAGGGGGTGGGGAGAGCTCTATACTCACCCCGATGTGTCCTCTTCGCTGGTCCGCAGCACAATGAAGTCACTGTACTGCAGACCGGCTCATTATATGTGCGCTCAGCCGATCAGCCAATCAGCTGAGCGCACATATAATTCTAAATGTTTCTTCTAATAATGCTATTGTCATAACATAATTAGAAGAAACATTTGATGTTTTCATTAAAGTAAAGTGATGATTAGTACAGAAAGCTCTATTACCGGCAATATGAATTAACGGCTTATGGAGCTTCCTGTACTAATTAATATTTAATTAACCCCTTAAGGACCGGGCCTGAAATGGCCTTAAGGACCGGAGCAAATGTTATGAATATGACCTGTGTCACTTTATTCATTAATAACTTCGGGATGCTTTTACCTATCCGGACGATTCTGAGACTGTTTTCTCGTGACATATTGTACTTCACATTTCTTGTAAATTGGAGTCGATACTTATAACGAATCTTTATGAAAAAAAAACAAAATAACGTGAAAAATTGTAAAAAAAAAAAATGCATTTTTCCAACTTTAAAACTTTTCTGCTTATACAGAAAATGGTTATACCACATAAATTATATATTAAATAGCATTAGCAACATGTCTACTTTATGGTGGCGGCATTTATTAAACGATCTTTCATTTTTTTTAGACAATAGAAAGCGTAAAACATTAGCAGCAAATTTCCAAATTTTCTGTAAAATTTCAAAATCATTTTCTGCAGTTTATAGAAATACCCCATATGTGGCCCTATTGCGCTATTTGACGCAACCACAAGCCTCAGATATAAGGGAGCGCCTAGTGAATTTCAATGGCTCTGTTATATTTGGTCATTTTTGACCGTACCACTTCAGGTTGGCAGAGGCTCTGGGGTGCCAAAACCTAAAAAAACACCCCTAAAGGGACACCATTTAGAAAACTTCACCCCTCAAGGAATGTAACAAGGGGTGCGGTGAGCATCTGGACCCCACAGGTGCTTCACAGATTTTCCAAACAATGTGGCGTGAAAAAAAGACAAAAGTATTTTTTACACTAAAATGTTGTTCTAGCCTTAAATTTTTCATTTTCACAAAGGGATAAAAGGAAAAAAAAAACACAAAACGTGTAGCGCAGTTTCTCCCGAGTACAGAAATACCCCACATGTGGACATAAAGTGCCAAGCGGGCGCAGGACGAGCCTCCAAAGGGAAGGAGCGCCATTTGGCTTTTGGAAGCTGGATTTCACTGGAATGGATTTCAAGGGCCATGTCGCATTTACAGAGCCCTCGTGCTGCCAAGACACTGGAAACCCCCCACAAGGGACCCCATTCTGGAAACTACACCCCTCAAGGAATCTAACAAGGGGTGCAGTGAGCATATGGACCCCACTGGTGACGGGCACAAATGTGGAACAATGTGACGTGAAAGGGAAAACTTTCACTTTCACCGCACAAATGTGCCCATCATCAAGGGGTCCATATCCTCACTGCACCCCTTGTTAGATTCCCTGAGGGGTGTAGTTTCCAGAATGGGGTCACTTGTGGGGGTTTCCAGTGTTTTGGCAGCACCAGGGCTCTGTAAATGCGACATGGCGTTCATCATCCATTCTGGCCAAATCCAACCTCTAAAATCCAAATGGCTCTCCTTCCCTTCGGAGGCTTGCCCTGCGCCCACATGGCGCTTTATGTCCACATGTGGGGTATTTACGGACTCGGGGGAAATTGCTCTACACATTTTGTGGTTTTTTTTCTCTTTTAACCCCTTGTGAAAATGATAAATTCAAGGCTAGACCAACATTATAGTGTAAAAAATGTAATATTTAATTTTCATGCCACATTGTTCCACATTTGTGCCCGTCACCAGTGGGGTCCATATGCTCACTACACCTCTTGTTACATTCCCTGAGGGGTGTAGTTTCCATAATGGGGTCACTTGTGGGGGGTTTAACTGTCTTGGCAACACAGGGGCCTTTCAAATGCAACATGGCCCCTCGAAATCCATTCCAGCCAAATCCAGCCTCAAAAAAACAAATGGCG
Organism: Dendropsophus ebraccatus; assembly: GCA_027789725.1. Taxonomy (NCBI): domain Eukaryota; kingdom Metazoa; phylum Chordata; class Amphibia; order Anura; family Hylidae; genus Dendropsophus; species Dendropsophus ebraccatus. The sequence goes on from JAQFWZ010000028.1 coordinate 422,157, forward strand.
CTCCTTCCCTTTGGAGGCTTACCCTGCACCCGCATGGCGCTTTATGTCCACATGTGGGGTACTTCCGTACTCAGGGGAAATTGCTCTACACATTTTGTGTTTTTTTTAAATTTTTTAGCCCCTTATGAAAATGAAAAAATCATGACAAGATCAATGATTTAGAGTAAAAATTTAAAACAAATTACACTAAATGTTGGTCTAGCCTTGATTTTTTTCCATTTCCACAAGGGGTTAAAAAAGAAAATAAACGCAAAACGTGTAGGGTAGTTTCCCCTGAGTAGGAAAATACCCCACATGTGGGCATAATGTGCCATATGGGCAGAGGCCAAGCCACCAAAGGGACAGAGCGCCATTTAGAGGCTGGAATGGAGGATGGAGGCCATGTCGCAATTACAAAGCTCCTGTGCTACCAGGACAGTAGAAACCCCCCACAAGTGACCCCATTCTGGAAAATACACCCCATAAGGAATCCAACAAGGGGTACAGTGAGCATATGGACCCCACTGGTGACGGGCACATGTGTAGAACATGTGCCGTGAAAATAAAAAATACCATTTTTTTTCATTTTCACGTCCCAAATGTGGCTGTCACCAGGGGGCCATATCCCCGCTGCCCCCTCGTTAGATTCCTTATCGGGTGTAGTTTCCAGAATGGGGTCACTTGTGGGGGGTTTCTACTGTCCTGGCCGCACAGAGGCTTTGTAATTGCATCATGGCATCCTCTAATGGGAATGGCGGCCATACCTATTTAGCTGGGGAAAAGGGACAATTCTAATTTATTTGGGGACAATTATTAGTTTATAAGGTTGGAAATGACAGGTGTCCATCAAATTCAACCTGTGTTGATCCAGAGGAAGGCAAAAAAAAAACCCTCGTGAGGCAGACGACAGTAGCTTCATCACTGGGAAAAATTCCTTCCCGACTCCATATTGGCGATCAGAATAATCCCTGGATCAGCGTGACCCCTGAAATAGGAATAAGGGACAGAATTTAGATAATGTAGAACCCCAGTGACGTGTGGTGCGCCTTGGAGCGATCCAGTATGCAGAGGCCGGGGGGATCAGGACAGGTGTCACACTGGTAAATGGTGTCCCTCCTGATCCCCCTGTTACCCCACACTCTGCACTTCTTCTGGGGTCTCCCTTTCTCCAGTGTGGGGGACGTCACCTGGAAAATGTTGTCCTGGTGCGATACGGGGTCCCTCACATCCAGAAGCGCTGGGTCCGCTCCATGGCTGCTAAATATTAGGGCTCTATTACTACTTCTGATATTTTCGGATCGTGCCGCAAGCTACAGTAGCTCGGGCAGTGAGGGACCAGAAGAGGGGGTGCTGGTATAAAGGTTATCCCCGTACAGGTGGTGGTGACCTCTATCCAGCAGTGGGAAGATCAGTTCCCGAACGATCTCCCCACTAACTCCGAGGATGGGAGTGGGGGGGGGGGGGGGTAATGCAGGATTCGGGTGTCCCTTCCTTCATACAGTCTAAGGGTACGTGCACACTGCGGAATGGCGAAGGATAACCCTTTGTGCATTCCGCAGCTGGCACCCGCCGGCGGACTGATGTGGGTGCGCATCTCCGTCCGTGTCATAGACTCCATTCTATGTACAGGCGGATTCCGCTCTCCGTCCAATGTGTTCATTCTTTGGACGGACGACGGAATCCGCCCATGCATAGATTGGAGTCTATGACACGGGGGGAGACGCGCGCCTGCATCAGTCCGCCGGCGGGTGCCAGCTGCGGAATGCACAAAGGGTTATCCTTCGCCATTCCGCAGTGTGCACCTACCCTAAATCTGTAAGTGTACCCTGAGGTACTCTCACAGAGTTTGGAGAATTTAACGCCATACCGTGATCTCTTATTGGGACGGTACTGGCGGAAAAGACGTGTCTGGGGGGCAGCGTACGCTATGCTACCCCCAGACACGTCACTGGATGATGAGGATGAGGATGAATGGAGGAAAGAAGGATCCCCCCCCATTCATCCTCACTGGCTGTTTCGGTGTCGGAGGCAATAATAACGTATGCGTCCGATACCGAAAACACCCTGGGGGTCATCTTTATATGGGGATTGGTATATGGGGTATGTAAATGTGTAGTGGTGTAAAAGTATAAAAAAAAAAACCCTACGCCAAGAAAGGAGTTGCCGATAAATGCCGATAAATGCCGCACTTATGTGCGGCACTTATCAGCAGACCGTAGCTGTAGGATATAGGAAAAAAACACCCTACGCCAAAAAGGAGGAGTTGATGATCAGCGGCGCACTTACGTGCGATGCTGATCAGCACTCAGCGGCGGTAGGGTGCGGAAAATTAAAAAAAAAAAAATTGAGAAAAAAAAAAAACTTTCTTCAACCTTATAGCTACTGATATGTGTATTATATACACTTATCAGCCGCTAGGGGGCAGTAGAACGCAAATTCTGGAAAAAGCCGAAGTTTGACGATGCTGGAGCCGATGATTGCCGATGGGGACCGCCGGAAAAAGACGAAGATGCCGACGAAGACGAGGACGAGATCGGAACCCGGAATACGCGATCGGGACGCTGGATCAGGTGAGTATAGGTCAATACCTGCTCTGGACACAGCAGGTATTTAACCCTTTCATGGGGTACTTATATCGCCGCGATCTAGCGTTAATCACCCCCCGTGCCGACAAGCAGGGATGGCCTGCTTTACATTATCCATCAAAAATAAATATATATATAAATATACATTTATTTATATATATATTTATTTTAACAGTATATTTAATTGCAAAATGATGGATTCGTTTAAATTTTATTATTGAACAACAAAAGGGACTTTATTACCACGAAAATGTGTTTTATGAATTAAATATATTAACCATGAGAGACATTGGCATTACTGCAGAGGATCGCAAACCCCGGTAATAGCGATTCCTGTAAACTGTTTCCCTGCTTTCCCAGATGCATCCAGAGGTGTTTCCATCACTTTCTTAAGATTTTATTTGTTATTTTTAGTTGAACCAGATTTCCAAATAAATGACCGTATGTTTTCAGCCGCTTGTCTATTTTTTCCCACGGCCGTAGTTTCAGCCTCACATTTCCGGCCGCGTAAAAACTACGGCCGGAAATATACGTAGTGTGAACATAGCCTTACTGTACACAGCTGCGTATCAGCCATGTATCGGGCCCTTAGTGACTGTGGCAGCCATCTTCCTTGACCTCTGGGTGAGCCCTGGGCCCCCTCCTTCTCCCAGGGTTATTAGTCCTTTCATTCCCTAATCCCCCGTCCTCTCAGGACAATGGCCGAGCTGTGATTGTGATCTCAGGCCGCTCCTATCTTTATTACCCTGGGGGCAAGGCCACAGCTGTTATCTGCACCCCCCCCCCCCCACCTACAACACAGGCTCGGCTGCCAACAGTATAACACACATATTATAGCACTCCCCCCCCCCCCCCCCTCCCCGGGGTAATATCACATTGTGTAAAATATATCCCCCGTGTAATATCACACCTGTAATATAACACCTGTAATATAGCCCCTCCGTGTAATATCACACTGGTAATATAGCCCCTCCGTGTAATATCACACTGGTAATATAGCCCCTCCGTGTAATATCACACCTGTAATATAGCCCCTCCGTGTAATATCACACCTGTAATATAACACCTGTAATATAGCCTCTCCGTGTAATATCACACTGGTAATATAGCCCCTCCGTGTAATATGAAACCTGTAATATAGCCCCCCCGTGTAATCACACCTGTAATATAGCCCCCCCGTGTTATATCACACCTGTAATATAGCCTCTCCGTGTAATATCACACCTATAATATAGCCTCTCCGTGTAATATCACACCTGTAATATAGCCCCTCCGTGTAATATGAAACCTGTAATATAGCCCCCCCCCGTGTAATCACACCTGTAATATAGCCTCTCCGTGTAATATCACACCTGTAATATAGCCCCTCCGTGTAATATCACACTGGTAATATAGCCCCTCCGTGTAATATGAAACCTGTAATATAGCCCCCCCGTGTAATCACACCTGTAATATAGCCCCCCCGTGTTATATCACACCTGTAATATAGCCTCTCCGTGTAATATCACACCTATAATATAGCCTCTCCGTGTAATATCACACCTGTAATATAGCCCCTCCGTGTAATATGAAACCTGTAATATAGCCCCCCCCGTGTAATCACACCTGTAATATAGCCTCTCCGTGTAATATCACACCTGTAATATAGCCCCTCCGTGTAATATCACACTGGTAATATAGCCCCTCCGTGTAATATGAAACCTGTAATATAGCCCCCCCCGTGTAATCACACCTGTAATATAGCCCCCCCGTGTAATCACACCTGTAATATAGCCCCCCCGTGTAATCACACCTGTAATATAGCCCCTCCGTGTAATATCACACCTGTAATATAGCCCCCCCGTGTAATATCACACCTGTAATATAGCCCCCCCGTGTAATCACACCTGTAATATAGCCTCTCCGTGTAATATCACACCTGTAATATAGCCCCCCCGTGTAATCACACCTGTAATATAGCCCCTCCGTGTAATATCACACCTGTAATATAGCCCCCCCGTGTAATCACACCTGTAATATAGCCTCTCCGTGTAATATCACACCTGTAATATAGCCCCCCCGTGTAATCACACCTGTAATATAACACCTGTAATATAGCCTCTCCGTGTAATATCACACCTGTAATATAGCCCCTCCATGTAATATCACACCTGTAATATAGCCCCTCCGTGTAATATCACACCTGTAATATAGCCCCCCCGTGTAATCACACCTGTAATATAACACCTGTAATATAGCCTCTCCGTGTAATATCACACCTGTAATATAGCCCCCCCGTGTAATCACACCTGTAATATAACACCTGTAATATAGCCTCTCCGTGTAATATCACACCTGTAATATAGCCCCTCCATGTAATATCACACCTGTAATATAGCCCCTCCGTGTAATATCACACCTGTAATATAGCCCCCCCGTGTAATCACACCTGTAATATAACACCTGTAATATAGCCTCTCCGTGTAATATCACACCTGTAATATAGCCCCTCCGTGTAATATCACACCTGTAATATAGCCCCTCCGTGTAATATCACACCGGTAATATAGCCCCCCCGTGTAATCACACCTGTAATATAGGCCCTCCGTGTAATATCACACCTGTAATATAGCCCCCCCGTGTAATCACACCTGTAATATAACACCTGTAATATAGCCTCTCCGTGTAATATCACACCTGTAATATAGCCCCTCCGTGTAATATCACACCTGTAATATAGCCCCTCCGTGTAATATCACACCTGTAATATAGCCCCCCGTGTAATCACACCTGTAATATAACACCTGTAATATAGCCTCTCCGTGTAATATGACACCTGTAATATAGCCCCTCCGTGTAATATGACACCTGTAATATAGCCCCTCCGTGGAATATCACACCTGTAATATAGCCCCTCCGTGTAATATCACACCTGTAATATAGCCCCTCCGTGTAATCACACCTGTAATATAGCCCCTCCGTGTAATATCACACCTGTAATATAGCCCCTCCGTGTAATCACACCTGTAATATAGCCCCTCCGTGTAATATCACACTGGTAATATAGCCCCTCCGTGTAATATCACACCTGTAATATAGCCCCTCCGTGTAATCACACCTGTAATATAGCCCCTCCGTGTAATCACACCTGTAATATAGCCACTCCGTGTAATATGACACCTGTAATATAGCCCCTCCATGTAATATGACACCTGTAATATAGCCCATCCGTGTAATCACACCTGTAATATAGCCCCCCCGTGTAATCACACCTGTAATATAGCCCCTCCGTGTAATATCACACCTGTAATATAGCCCCTCCGTGTAATATCACACCTGTAATATATCCCCCCGTGTAATCACACCTGTAATATATCCCCCCGTGTAATCACATCTGTAATATATCCCCTTCGTGTAATATCACACCTGTAATATAGCCGCTCTGTGTAATATCACACCTGTAATATAGCCCCTCCGTGTAATATCACACCTGTAATATAGCCCCTCCGTGTAATATCACTCCTGTAATATAGCCCCCCCGTGTAATCACACCTGTAATATAGCCCCCCTCTGTAATATCACACCTGTAATATAGCCCCTCTGTAATATCACACCTGTAATATATCCCCCCGTGTAATATCACACCTGGACTATAGCCTCCCTGTGTAATATCACACCTGTAATATAGCCCCCTGTAATATTAAACCTGTAATATAGCCCCCTTCTGTAATATCACACCTGTAATATATCCCCCGTGTAATATCACACCTGTAATATACCCTCCCGTGTAATACCACACCTGTAATATAGCCCCTCTGTGTAATATCGCACCTGTAATATAGCCCCCGTGTAATATCACACCTGTAATATAGCCCCTCCGTGTAATATCACACCTGTAATATATCCCCCTGTAATATCACACCTGTAATATAGACCCCTGTAATATCACACCTGTAATATAGCCCCCCGTGTAATATCACACCTGTAATATAGCCCCTCCGTGTAATATCACACCTGTAATATATCCCCCTGTAATATCACACCTGTAATATAGACCCCTGTAATATCACACCTGTAATATATCCCCCGTGTAATATCACAACTGTAATATAGCCCCCTGTAATATAATACCTGTAATATAGCCCCTCCGTGTAATATCACACTTGTAATATAGCTCACCCGTGTAATCACACCTGTAATATAGCCCCTCCTTGTAATATCACACCTGTAATATAGCCCCCCCGTGTAATATCACACCTGTAATATATTCCCCCGTGTAATATCACACCTGTAATATAGCCCCCCTCTGTAATATCACACCTGTAATATATCCCCCGTGTAATATCACACCTGGACTATAGCCTCCCCGTGTAATATCACACCTGTAATATAGCCCCCTGTAATATCACACCTGTAATATATCCCCCGTGTAATATCACACCTGGACTATAGCCTCCCCGTGTAATATCACACCTGTAATATAGCCCCCTGTAAAATTACACCTGTAATATAGCCCCCCCGTGTAATATCACACCTGTAATATATCCCCCGTGTAATATCACACTTGTAATAGATCGCCCCTCTGTAATATCACACCTGTAATATATCCCCCCGTGTAATACCACACCTGTAATATATCCCCCTGTAATATCACACCTGTAATATAGCCCCCGTGTAATATCACACCTGTAATATAGCCCCCCCCGTGTAATCACACCTGTAATATAGCCCCCCTCTGTAATATCACACCTGTAATATATCCCCCGTGTAATATCACACCTGGACTATAGCCTCCCCGTGTAATATCACACCTGTAATATAGCCCCCTGTAAAATTACACCTGTAATATAGCCCCCCCCCCGTGTAATATTACACCTGTAATATAGCCCCCGTGTAATATCACACTTGTAATATATCGCCCCTCTGTAATATCACACCTGTAATATATCCCCCCGTGTAATACCACACCTGTAATATATCCCCCTGTAATATCACACCTGTAATATAGCCCCCCGTGTAATATCACACCTGTAATATAGCCCCCCGTGTAATATCACACCTGTAATATAGCCCCCCGTGTAATATAACACCTGTAATATAGCCCCCCGTGTAATATCACACCTGTAATATAGCCCCCCGTGTAATATCACACCTGTAATATAGCCCCCCTCTGTAATATCACACCTGTAATATAGCCCCCCCTGTAATATCACACCTGTAATATAGCCCCCCTCTGTAATATCACACCTGTAATATATCCCCCGTGTAATATCACACCTGGACTATAGCCTCCCCGTGTAATATCACACCTGTAATATAGCCCACTGTAATATTACACCTGTAATATAGCCCCTCCGTGTAATATCACACCTGTAATATATAGCCCCTCTGTAATATCACACCTGTAATATATCCCCCCGTGTAATATCACACCTGCAATATATCCCCCTGTAATATTACACCTGTAATATAGCCCCTCCGTGTAATATCATACCTGTAATATAGCCCCTCTGTAATATCACACCTGTAATATATCCCCCCGTGTAATATCACACCTGCAATATATCCCCCTGTAATATCACACCTGTAATATAGACCCCTGTAATATCACACCTGTAATATATCCCCCTGTAATATTACACCTGTAATATATCCCCCTGTAATATTACACCTGTAATATATCCCCCTGTAATATTACACCTGTAATATAGACCCTCCGTGTAATATCACACCTGTAATATATCCCCCTGTAATATCACACCTGTAATATATCCCCCTGTAATATTACACCTGTAATATAGCCCCTCCGTGTAATATCACACCTGTAAAATAGCCCCTCTGTAATATCACACCTGTAATATAGCCCCTCCGTGTAATATCACACCTGTAATATATCCCCCTGTAAAATCACACCTGTAATATAGACCCCTGTAATATTACACCTGTAATATAGCCCCTCTGTGTAATATCACACCTGTAATATAGCCCCTCTGTAATATCACACCTGTAATATAGCCCCCCCTATGTAATATTACACCTGTAATATAGCCCCCCCGTGAAATATCACACCTGTAATATAGCCCCCCCTATGTAATATTACACCTGTAATATAGCCCCCCCCCGTGTAATATCACACCTGTAATACAGACCCCTCCATGTAATATCGCACATGTAATACAGACACTATCCATGTAATATCACACATGTAATACAGACCCCTCCATGTAATATCACACATGTAATACAGATTCCTCCATGTAATATCGCACATGTAATACAGACCCCTCCATGTAATATCGCACATGTAATACAGACACTATCCATGTAATATCACACATGTAATACAGACACTATCCATGTAATATCACACATGTAATACAGACCCCTCCATGTAATATCACACATGTAATACAGACCCCTCCATGTAATATTACACATGTAATACAGACACTATCCATGTAATATCACACATGTAATACAGACACTATCCATGAAATATCACACATGTAATACAGACACTATCCATGTAATATCACACATGTAATACAAACCCCTCCATGTAATATCACACATGTAATACAAACCCCTCCATGTAATATCACATGTAATACAGACCCCTCCATGTAATATCACACATGTAATACAGACACTATCCATGTAATATCACTCATGTAATACAGATTCCTCCACGTAATATCACACATGTAATACAGACACTATCCATGTAATATCACACATGTAATACAGACACTATCCATGTAATATCACTTATGTAATACAGATTCCTCCACGTAATATCACACATGTAATACAGACCCCCTCCATGTAATATCACACATGTAATAAAGACACTAGCCATGCAATATCACTCATGTAATACAGACCCCTGCATGTAATATCACACATGTTATAGATTCCTCCATGTAATATCACACATATAATACAGACCCCTCCATGTAATATCACACATGTAATACAGACCCCTCCATGAAATATCACACATGTAATACAGACCCCCTCCATGTAATATCACACATGTAATACAGACACTATCCATGTAATATCACACATGTAATACAGACCCCTCCATGTAATATCACACATGTAATACAGACCCCTCATGTAATATCACACATGTAATACAGACACTATCCATGTAATATCACACATGTAATACAGACACTATCCATGTAATATCACACATGTAATACAGACACTATCCATGTAATATCACACATGTAATACAGACACTATCCATGTAATATCACACATGTAATACAGACACTATCCACGTAATATCACAAATGTAATACAGACACTATCCATGTAAAATCACACATGTAATACAGACACTATCCATGTAATATCACTCATGTAATACAGATTCTTCCATGTAATATCACACATGTAATACAGACCCCTCCATGTAATATCACACATGTAATACAGACCCCTCCATGTAATATCACACATGTAATACAGACACTATCCATGTAATATCACACATGTAATACAGACACTATCCATGTAATATTACACATGTAATACAGACCCCTCCATGTAATATCACACATGTAATACAGACACTATCCATGTAATATCACACATGTAATACAGGCCCCTTCATGTAATATCACACATGTAATACAGGCCCCTTCATGTAATATCACACATGTAATACAGATTCCTCCATGTAATATCACACATGTAATACAGACCCCCTCCATGTAATATCACACATGTAATACAGACACTATCCATGTAATATCACACATGTAATACAGATACCTCCATGTAATATCACACATGTAATACAGACCCCTCAATGTAATATCACACATGTAATACAGACACTATCCATGTAATATCACACATGTAATACAGATTCCTCCATGTAATATCACGAATGTAATACAGATTCCTCAATGTAATATCACACATGTAATACAGACACTATCCATGTATTATCACACATGTAATACAGATACCTCCATGTAATATCACACATGTAATACAGTCACTATCCATGTAATATCACACATGTAATACAGACCCCTCCATGTAATATCACACATGTAATACAGACACTATCCATGTAATATCACACATGTAATACAGATTCCTCCATGTAATATCACACATGTAATACAGATTCCTGCATGTAATATCACACATGTAATACAGTCACTATCCATGTAATATCACACATGTAATACAGATTCCTCCATGTAATATCACACATGTAATACAGATTCCTCCATGTAATATCACACATGTAATACAGACCCCTTCATGTAATATCACACATGTAATACAGACCCCTCATGTTATATCACACATGTAATCCAGACCCCTCCATGTAATATCACACATGTAATACAGACCCCCTCCATGTAATATCACACATGTAATACAGACCCCTCCATGTAATATCACACATGTAATACAGATTCCTCCATGTAATATCACACATGTAATACAGATTCCTGCATGTAATATCACACATGTAATACAGTCACTATCCATGTAATATCACACATGTAATACAGATTCCTCCATGTAATATCACACATGTAATACAGATTCCTCCATGTAATATCACACATGTAATACAGACCCCCTCCATGTAATATCACACATGTAATACAGACCCCTCATGTAATATCACACATGTAATACAGACACTATCCATGTAATATCACACATGTAATACAGACCCCTCATGTAATATCACACATGTAATACAGACACTATCCATGTAATATCACACATGTAATACAGACACTATCCATGTAATATCACACATGTAATACAGACACTATCCATGTAATATCACACATGTAATACAGACCCCTCCATGTAATATCACACATGTAATACAGACCCCTCCATGTAATATCACACATGTAATACAGACCCCTCATGTAATATCACACATGTAATACAGACACTATCCATGTAATATCACACATGTAATACAGACCCCTCATGTAATATCACACATGTAATACAGACACTATCCATGTAATATCACACATGTAATACAGACCCCTCCATGTAATATCACACATGTAATACAGACACTATCCATGTAATATCACACATGTAATACAGACCCCTCATGTAATATCACACATGTAATACAGACCCCTCCATGTAATATCACACATGTAATACAGACCCCTCATGTAATATCACACATGTAATACAGACACTATCCATGTAATATCACACATGTAATACAGACCCCTCCATGTAATATCACACATGTAATACAGACACTATCCATGTAATATCACACATGTAATACAGACACTATCCATGTAATATCACACATGTAATACAGACACTATCCATGTAATATCACACATGTAATACAGACACTATCCATGTAATATCACACATGTAATACAGACACTATCCATGTAATATCACACATGTAATACAGACACTATCCATGTAATATTACACATGTAATACAGACCCCTCCATGTAATATCACACATGTAATACAGACCCCTCCATGTAATATCACACATGTAATACAGACCCCTCCATGTAATATCACACATGTAATACAGACCCCTCCATGTAATATCACACATGTAATACAGACCCCTCCATGTAATATCACACATGTAATACAGACCCCTCATGTAATATCACACATGTAATACAGACCCCTCCATGTAATATCACACATGTAATACAGACACTATCCATGTAATATCACACATGTAATACAGACCCCTCATGTAATATCACACATGTAATACAGACCCCTCCATGTAATATCACACATGTAATACAGACCCCTCCATGTAATATCACACATGTAATACAGACCCCTCCATGTAATATCACACATGTAATACAGACCCCTCATGTTATATCACACATGTAATCCAGACCCCTCCCCTGTATATAGATGCCCCCGCTCCTGTCAGTAATGAAGGGGTTACTCCCCACTGATGGTTTCCAGTAAGGAGGCGATGCTGTTTGGTTTAGGATTTGGACTCTGGCCGCAGTTGCACAATCTGGATGTTTTCCAGCCCCCAGGAGCCAGGCTGTATGAAGGCAGATTAGCGGCTGACCCCCTGATACCCTCATATATCCCCCCGTATCTGCTAATCATCTGTGCACACCTGGCAAAGCCGCCATGATAGCACTCACCAGGGCTGGCACTTCTAGGGGTGGGGATGTCACTGTTATGGGGACACCAGGGCTGGCACTGCTAGGGGTGGGGATGTCACTGTTATGGGGGCACCAGGGCTGGAACTGCTAGGGGTGGGGATGTCACTGTTATGGGGACACCAGAGCTGGAACTGCTAGGGGTGGGGATGTCACTGTTATGGGGACACCAGAGCTGGAACTGCTAGGGGTGGGGATGTCACTGTTATGGGGGCACCAGGGCTGGCACTGCTAGGGGTGGGGATGTCACTGTTATGGGGGCACCAGGACAAGCACTGCTAGGGGTGGGGATGTCACTGTTATGGGGACACCAGAGCTGGAACTGCTAGGGGTGGGGATGTCACTGTTATGGGGGCACCAGGACAAGCACTGCTAGGGGTGGGGATGTCACTGTTATGGGGAAACCAGGGCTGGCACTGCTAGGGGTGGGGATGTCACTGTTATGGGGACACCAGGGCTGGCACTGCTAGGGGTGGGGATGTCACTGTTATTGGGGCACCAGGGCTGGCACTGCTAGCGGTGGGGATGTCACTGTTATGGGGGCACCAGGGCTGGCACTGCTAGGGGTGGGGATGTCACTGTTATGGGGGCACCAGGGCTGGCACTGCTAGGGGTGGGGATGTCACTGTTATTGGGGCACCAGGGCTGGCACTGCTAGGGGTGGGGATGTCACTGTTATGGGGACACCAGGGCTGGCACTGCTAGGGGTGGAGATGTCACTGTTATTGGGGCACCAGGGCTGGAACTGCTAGGGGTGGGGATGTCACTGTTATTGGGACACCAGAGCTGGAACTGCTAGGGGTGGGGATGTCACTGTTATGGGGGCACCAGGGCTGGCACTGCTAGGGGTGGGGATGTCACTGTTATTGGGGCACCAGGGCTGGCACTGCTAGGGGTGGGGATGTCACTGTTATGGGGGCACCAGGGCTGGCACTGCTAGGGGTGGGGATGTCACTGTTATGGGGGCACCAGGGCTGGCACTGCTAGGGGTGGGGATGTCACTGTTATGGGGGCACCAGGGCTGGCACTGCTAGGGGTGGGGATGTCACTGTTATTGGGACACCAGAGCTGGAACTGCTAGGGGTGGGGATGTCACTGTTATGGGGGCACCAGGGCTGGCACTGCTAGGGGTGGGGATGTCACTGTTATGGGGGCACCAGGGCTGGCACTGCTAGGGGTGGGGATGTCACTGTTATGGGGGCACCAGGGCTGGCACTGCTAGGGGTGGGGATGTCACTGTTATGGGGGCACCAGGGCTGGAACTGCTAGGGGTGGGGATGTCACTGTTATGGGGGCACCAGGGCTGGCACTGCTAGGGGTGGGGATGTCACTGTTATTGGGACACCAGAGCTGGAACTGCTAGGGGTGGGGATGTCACTGTTATGGGGGCACCAGGACAAGCACTGCTAGGGGTGGGGATGTCACTGTTATGGGGGCACCAGGGCTGGCACTGCTAGGGGTGAGGATGTCACTGTTATGGGGGCACCAGGGCTGGCACTAATAGGGGTGGGGATGTCACTGTTATGGGGGCACCAGGGCTGGCACAGCTAGGGGTGGGGATGTCACTGTTATGGGGGCACCAGGGCTGGCACTGCTAGGGGTGGGGATGTCACTGTTATGGGGGCACCAGGGCTGGCACTGCTAGGGGTGGGGATGTCACTGTTATGGGGGCACCAGGGCTGGCACTGCTAGGGGTGGGGATGTCACTGTTATGGGGGCACCAGGGCTGGCACTAATAGGGGTGGGGATGTCACTATTCTGTCACCCATGTGGGGCGCTGTAGATTGCTATATAGCATGGCCACAGCAGATTGGTCACCTCCCAGTGACAACCCTAAGTAGGTCATGTGACCCCAGGAGACAAACCCCCTGAGCTGAGGGACAAAGTGTCAAAGTCCTGACCCGGCCAGAGGCTGCGACATCTAAGGAGAAGCAAGATGCTGCTGCACCTCCTATGTGTGACCGTCCTGCTACTACTGCCCGGACAGAGCGAAGGCCAGGAGAGGAAGTGAGTGAGGGGGAGAGAGCCGGGAGCGGAGGCGAGTGAGGGGGAGAGAGCCGGGAGCGGAGGCGAGTGAGGGGGAGAGAGCCGGGAGCGGAGGCGAGTGAGGGGGAGAGAGCCGGGAGCGGAGGCGAGTGAGGGGGAGAGAGCCGGGAGCGGAGGCGAGTGAGGGGGAGAGAGCCGGGCGCGGAGGCGAGTGTGGGGGAGAGAGCCGGGAGCGGAGGCGGAGTGAGGGGGAGAGAGCCGGGAGCGGAGGCGAGTGAGGGGGAGAGAGCCGGGAGCGGAGGCGAGTGAGGGGGAGAGAGCCGGGAGCGGAGGCGAGTGAGGGGGAGAGAGCCGGGAGCGGAGGCGAGTGAGGGGGAGAGAGCCGGGAGCGGAGGCGATGTGAGGGGGAGAGAGCCGGGAGCGGAGGCGAGTGAGGGGGAGAGAGCCGGGAGCGGAGGCGAGTGAGGGGAGAGAGCCGGGAGCGGAGGCGAGTGAGGGGGAGAGAGCCGGGAGCGGAGGCGAGTGAGGGGGAGAGAGCCGGGAGCGGAGGCGAGTGAGGGGGAGAGAGCCGGGAGCGGAGGCGAGTGAGGGGGGAGAGAGCCGGGAGCGGAGGCGAGTGAGGGGGAGAGAGCCGGGAGCGGAGGCGAGTGAGGGGGAGAGAGCCGGGAGCGGAGGCGAGTGAGGGGGAGAGAGCCGGGAGCGGAGGCGAGTGAGGGGGAGAGAGCCGGGAGCGGAGGCGAGTGAGGGGGGAGAGAGCCGGGAGCGGAGGCGAGTGAGGGGGAGAGAGCCGGGAGCGGAGGCGAGTGAGGGGGAGAGAGCCGGGAGCGGAGGCGAGTGAGGGGGAGAGAGCCGGGAGCGGAGGCGAGTGAGGGGGAGAGAGCCGGGAGCGGAGGCGAGTGAGGGGGAGAGAGCCGGGAGCGGAGGCGAGTGAGGGGGAGAGAGCCGGGAGCGGAGGCGAGTGAGGGGGGAGAGAGCAGGGAGCGGAGGCGAGTGAGGGGGAGAGAGCCGGGAGCGGAGGCGAGTGAGGGGGAGAGAGCCGGGAGCGGAGGCGAGTGAGGGGGAGAGAGCCGGGAGCGGAGGCGAGTGAGGGGGAGAGAGCCGGGAGCGGAGGCGAGTGAGGGGGAGAGAGCCGGGAGCGGAGGCGAGTGAGGGGGAGAGAGCCGGGAGCGGAGGCGAGTGAGGGGGAGAGAGCCGGGAGCGGAGGCGAGTGAGGGGGAGAGAGCCGGGAGCGGAGGCGAGTGAGGGGGAGAGAGCCGGGAGCGGAGGCGAGTGAGGGGGAGAGAGCCGGGAGCGGAGGCGAGTGAGGGGGAGAGAGCCGGGAGCGGAGGCGAGTGAGGGGGAGAGAGCCGGGAGCGGAGGCGAGTGAGGGGGAGAGAGCCGGGAGCGGAGGCGAGTGAGGGGGAGAGAGCCGGGAGCGGAGGCGAGTGAGGGGGAGAGAGCCGGGAGCGGAGGCGAGTGAGGGGGAGAGAGCCGGGAGCGGAGGCGAGTGAGGGGGAGAGAGCCGGGAGCGGAGGCGAGTGAGGGGGGAGAGAGCCGGGAGCGGAGGCGAGTGAGGGGGAGAGAGCCGGGAGCGGAGGCGAGTGAGGGGGAGAGAGCCGGGAGCGGAGGCGAGTGAGGGGGAGAGAGCCGGGAGCGGAGGCGAGTGAGGGGGAGAGAGCCGGGAGCGGAGGCGAGTGAGGGGGAGAGAGCCGGGGAGCGGAGGCGAGTGAGGGGGAGAGAGCCGGGAGCGGAGGCGAGTGAGGGGGAGAGAGCCGGGAGCGGAGGCGAGTGAGGGGGAGAGAGCGGGAGCGGAGGCGAGTGAGGGGGAGAGAGCCGGGAGCGGAGGCGAGTGAGGGGGAGAGAGCCGGGAGCGGAGGCGAGTGAGGGGGAGAGAGCCGGGAGCGGAGGCGAGTGAGGGGGAGAGAGCCGGGAGCGGAGGCGAGTGAGGGGGAGAGAGCCGGGAGCGGAGGCGAGTGAGGGGGAGAGAGCCGGGAGCGGAGGCGAGTGAGGGGGAGAGAGCCGGGAGCGGAGGCGAGTGAGGGGGAGAGAGCCGGGAGCGGAGGCGAGTGAGGGGGAGAGAGCCGGGAGCGGAGGCGAGTGAGGGGAGGAGAGAGCCGGAGCGGAGGCGAGTGAGGGGGAGAGAGCCGGGAGCGGAGGCGAGTGAGGGGGAGAGAGCCGGGAGCGGAGGCGAGTGAGGGGGAGAGAGCCGGGAGCGGAGGCGAGTGAGGGGGAGAGAGCCAGGGAGCGGAGGCGAGTGAGTGGGAGAGAGCCGGGAGCGGAGGCGAGTGAGGGGGAGAGAGCCGGGAGCGGAGGCGAGTGAGGGGGAGAGAGCCGGGAGCGGAGGCGAGTGAGGGGGAGAGAGCCGGGAGCGGAGGCGAGTGAGGGGGAGAGAGCCGGGAGCGGAGGCGAGTGAGGGGGGAGAGAGCCGGGAGCGGAGGCGAGTGAGGGGGAGAGAGCCGGGAGCGGAGGCTAGTGAGGGGGAGAGAGCCGGGAGCGGAGGCGAGTGAGGGGGAGAGAGCCGGGAGCGGAGGCGAGTGAGGGGGAGAGAGCGGGAGCGGAGGCGAGTGAGGGGGAGAGAGCCGGGAGCGGAGGCGAGTGAGGGGGAGAGAGCCGGGAGCGGAGGCGAGTGAGGGGGAGAGAGCCGGGAGCGGAGGCGAGTGAGGGGGAGAGAGCCGGGAGCGGAGGCGAGTGAGGGGGAGAGAGCCGTGGAGCGGAGGCGAGTGAGGGGGAGAGAGCCGGGAGCGGAGGCGAGTGAGGGGGAGAGAGAGCCGGGAGCGGAGGCGAGTGAGGGGGAGAGAGCCGGGAGCGGAGGCGAGTGAGGGGGAGAGAGCCGGGAGCGGAGGCGAGTGAGGGGGAGAGAGCCGGGAGCGGAGGCGAGTGAGGGGGAGAGAGCCGGGAGCGGAGGCGAGTGAGGGGGAGAGAGCCGGGAGCGGAGGCGAGTGAGGGGGAGAGAGCCGGGAGCGGAGGCGAGTGAGGGGGAGAGAGCCGGGAGCGGAGGCGAGTGAGGGGGAGAGAGCCGGGAGAGGAGGCGAGTGAGGGGGAGAGAGCCGGGAGCGGAGGGGTAGTGACGGCAGTGTCGGTGTCTGGCAGGGGGTGTGACGGCAGTGTCGGTGTCTGGCAGGGGGTGTGACGGCCGTGTCGGTGTTTGGCAGAAGGTAGTGACGGCCCTGTCGGTGTTTGGCAGGTATGTGGTGCTGGCCCCCCGGCTGTGGCGGATCGGGGCGCAGGAGACGGTGCTGGTTCAGGCCTTCGGACAGGAGGAGCCTCTCGCCATCCGGATCTCCCTGCTCAGTTATCCCGACAAGAAGCACAAGTTCTCCGGCCAACACCTGGAGCTGAACAAAGCCAACAACCACCAGGGGCTGGTGACCCTACAGGTAGAGTGAGGGGGGGAGGGGTGTAATACAGGGGATGGGGGGGGCAGTGGGGTCTCCTGTGATGGGGGGGGAAGTGGGGTCTCCTGTGATGGGGGGGGGGGGGGGTAGTGGGGTCTTCTGTGATGGGGGGGAGCAGTGGGATCTCCTGTGATGGGGGGGAGCAGTGGGGTCTCCTGTGATGGGGGGTGCAGTGGGGTCTCCTGTGATGGGGGGGAGCAGTGGGATCTCCTGTGATGGGGGGGAGCAGTGGGATCTCCTGTGATGGGGGGGAGCAGTGGGGTCTCCTGTGATGGGGGGGAGGAGTAGGGTCTCCTGTGATGGGGGGGAGCAGTGGGGTCTCCTGTGATGGGGGGGAGCAGTGGGGTCTCCTGTGATGGGGGGGAGCAGTGGGATCTCCTGTGATGGGGGGGGGGGTGCAGTGGGGTCTCCTGTGATGGGGGGTGCAGTGGGGTCTCCTGTGATGGGGGGGAGCAGTGGGGTCTCCTGTGATGGGGGGGAGCAGTGGGATCTCCTGTGATGGGGGGGAGCAGTGGGATCTCCTGTGATGGGGGGGAGCAGTGGGGTCTCCTGTGATGGGGGGGAGCAGTGGGATCTCCTGTGATGGGGGGAGCAGTGGGATCTCCTGTGATGGGGGGGAGCAGTGGGATCTCCTGTGATGGGGGGGAGGAGTAGGGTCTCCTGTGATGGGGGGGAGCAGTGGGATCTCCTGTGATGGGGGGGAGCAGTGGGGTCTCCTGTGATGGGGGGGAGCAGTGGGATCTCCTGTGATGGGGGGAGCAGTGGGGTCTCCTGTGATGGGGGGGAGCAGTGGGGTCTCCTGTGATGGGGGGGAGGAGTAGGGTCTCCTGTGATGGGGGGGAGCAGTGGGATCTCCTGTGATGGGGGGGAGCAGTGGGGTCTCCTGTGATGGGGGGGAGCAGTGGGATCTCCTGTGATGGGGGGGAGCAGTGGGGTCTCCTGTGATGGGGGGGAGCAGTGGGGTCTCCTGCCTGTTCTCGCATTGGGAGCTCCCTCCATAGACCCCCGGACAGTGTTGGAGGCCTAGCAGTTTATGTCATGGTATTACTGTATAGATTGCCCCCATGCCGCCTATAGGCTCCCTTACATTCTATACGCCCAGGTGTAGTCTGTGCTTTATTCACATCTCTTTAAAGTGCCCCTGTCGCCCCTATTTGCAGTCGGACGGCTCTCCACAGGTGTAAAGGGTTAATGTTGCAGCTTTCATTACTTATTTTATATCACACCTCATGGTGCTTGTTCTGGGAAAAGGGCGTTTTTATCACCTGTGGATCGGTATATGTGGGCGGGGCCTCACAGCCTATGTGCCACATCGCTACGCCCCTAGCGCTACTTAGCCCCGCCCCATCCGTGGCGTCATCACCGCATAGGCCCCGGTACCTCAGCGACCATTGGTGTGGGACAATCTAGGGGGGGGGGCCTAGAGCTTTAGGCTGGCCTTTCCAATGGCTGCTAAGGGGGCGGGGCCTATGTGGCAATGATGTCACAGATGGGGCAGGGGCTAAGTGGCCCTAGGGGCGGAGCGATGTGGCAGAAAGGCCGTGAGGCCCCGCCTACATATACCGAACCACAGTGTCGGACTGGAGTGCCTTGGCCCACCAGGGGAAATCATTCTTGGGACCCACCCTTCTGCCACCGCACTTATCTATGGTAACATTAATAAGGGTCCATTAACACGGCGTGATATGGGGCAGTGTAGGGCTGCAAATGATGGCTAATCAGCAGGGCAGGGGATGTGCAGCCGACAGCAATGATCTTAGCCGCACAAAAGATCAAATCAGCCGACTATGGGGCATTTGCTTGCATGTCAGCCAATCTCTGGCACTTTTACATGGGCCGATCATCGGCTGAATAGACTTCCTAGGAGCGCTTGTTACCGATTATTGGCCGGTGTAATTGGGCTATAAGACAATATTCTTTGTATGATAACACTGTATACTTAGATACAAGTCATACAGCTACCAATAACACCAGTATACAAAGAGCAAATATCCCCACACATATTACCGCTATATAGTAACTGACCAAATCCTGTCTATCAAGACCGATATTACCAATAAACCAGTATACAGGAGGGAAATAGTATCACCATACATATTACCGCTATACTGTTACTGACCAAATCCTGTATACTGAGACCAATATTACCAGTATACAAGGGGGAAATATTACCGCAACACCACAACCATTGCTACCATATTGTTACTGACCAAATCTGGTATACTAAGACCAATGAACACCACACCAGATTACAAGTAACAAATAATACCCCCACATACTGACTAACACCGCCATTTACTGACTAACACCACCACATACTGACTAACACCACCACATACTGACTAACACCACCACATACTGACTAACACCACCACATACTGACTAACACCACCACATACTGACTAACACCACCGCTGCTACTGAATAAAATCCTCTGAACAAAAGATCAATATCCCCTCATACAGTCATACAGAGGTAGCCCCAGCTCTACACCATATACATTACAGTGCACATAGATTTAGTGACTCACCGGGGACGTTTTCTCTGATCGGAGTTCTTCCCTTTTCATCTTCTTCTCCATCTGCCCTGGGCCCTTATGAGAACTTCTCCGAGCCACGAATCCACAGAATCTGCCAGAGAAATATATTAGGCTCCTCGCTCTGTCACCATCCTCATCTCTCTACAAACTGCACATCTGTACTGTCCCCTTTACACCTTCTCTCAGTGATTAGCCCTGACTATTTGTAGCGTGTGTATGTGTGTGTGTGTGTATATATATATATATATATATATATATATATATATATATATATATATATATATATATAGTGTACACACCTTGTAGATGGCCCCTTGTCTCCATATAGATGGCCCTGTGTGCCTCTACTATAGTAGAGATCCCCCTCTGTGTAATCCCCTTACAGTAGATGACAACCTCTGTGCATTCCCTATATCAGGGGTAGGGAACTTCTCCAGCTGTTGCAAAACTACAACTCCCATCATGCCTGGACAGCCACAGCTAAAGCTGTAGTTTTGCAACAGCTGGAGAGCCAAGGTTCCCTATTCCTGCCCTATAGTATATGGCCCCCTCTGTGTAGTCCCCTTATAGATGACCCCTCTGTGTAGTCCACTAAAGTAGATGCCCCTCTCTGTGCATGCCCTATTGTATACACACCGCACCCAGTATAGTTACCCTTATACATTGTTGTCCCCCTCTGCGTAGTGCCCTTTATAGATGCCTCCTCAGTGTTGTCCCCCTCTGTGTAGTGCCCTTTATAGATGCCCCCCATTGTTGTCCCCCTCTGTGTAGTGCCCTTTATAGATGCCTCCTCAGTGTTGTCCTCCTTATAAATTGCCCCCAACCAGTGTCCCTTATAGATGTCTCCCTGTGTTATCCCCCTTATAACTGGCCGGCTTGTGTTATCCATCCCCCCATATAGATAGCCCCCTTATGTTGTCCAT